>VWZN01016121.1:11834-45136 GCA_013396955.1 Regulus satrapa
GAGGGGGAAGCCAAAAAAAGCAAATTAGCCAAATCTTTTTAGCAGATCTAGGGGCTGGACTCTGTTTGCCAAGGTTTTTCTGCAATATTTTCTTAGGTTTTGCTAAGGTCAAACACTTATGAGACCCTTAGAAGTAAATGGAAACGTTTGTGTTTGCCTTTTTGTCTTGTAGATAGATGCCCTATGCCCCTATTGGCAGATTTGATTTGGAAGTGCAGAGTTTACATCCCTATGGATTCAGTCTTTGAGACCTCTGGTCTGAGGATGTTCAGAGCCATCTCCAGGGCCTGGCCCATTTCCTTGTGTTGTGCAATAATGCATTTAACTAACAATATCAGAGGCTGGTAGCGCTCTGCAGTTGTCTGAGAAAGGTCATGGAAAGTCAGAGGAGTTTCACAAAAAACATAGATGAAAAGTTGACTCAGATTCACTGAAATGAATAAAACTCTTTCCTCTTTTTCTTTTAGAATGATCTGTTTTTTGTGAAACTTGCTGGTTTTGCTGTGACCTTCATTTATTACTCAGTTGCAAGAGGCTTTATTTTGGCAGGCACGGTGGGGATGGACTTCACTACAGAGTTTGCACCCTGATGCTGGAAGACGGATTGAGATTTCCTGTGGCAACCCTGTTCCCGGTGATCTGCCTCTGCTGTTGTTGGTGCCGTGTGGGCTCTGGGGATCCTATCCAGAATCTTTCCCCTCAGCCACACAGGTGGTGAAGTGCCTCTTCTGTGATTGTTTTGTTTTTGCCATCCTGCCAATTTTTCTGGTCTGTCACTGACCGATAAAGATCCTAGAAGTTAAGAGCTGTGGTGTTGGTATGAATGGCAGCATTTGGGGCTGTTCACCAGTTTGAGCTGAATTTAAGGCTTTTCCTGGCCTCCAGCTGCAGTGCCAGGCAGACCCACTGTCTGTTAGGCTCCTGCATCCTTTTCTCACTTCATTGTTATCTTTTCTGTGTGTAAATCTGCAATGATATCTGATGAGGCATCAAGAAGGCACTAGTCCAGAACAGAGAGCACTAAGAGGTTCTGATACTGATGATATTTTTGGGCAGGGAGGATATTTGAGGCAAGAGGTCCCAGTCTCAGGTGACTGTGGGGTGCTATTAATGGCCTGTCAACATAACAGCTATGGCAGCTGATGGCCCCTGTGTAGGCTCGTGGTTCTGCACAAGCCACTGAAATCAGTGCCCTTGCCTTGCCACTGCCATCTAAGGAGGCTGGGGAGCTCAGTGAGGCCTCAGTGACACATTGCAGAGAGGAAAACATGCCCTCCTTACATATCTGCTTCCTCTTTCAAAAATCCCATATGGACAAGTGCCATGAGACCTGATGAAGTCTTTAACAAAGGAAGAAGTTTCCTCAAGGTGGAGAGGGCTGGCCAGAGAAAAATGTCTCAGCGCTGCAGGATGAGCAATGACAGGGGGCCTTGGTTCTGCCCAGGCAGTGTGGTTTTTAAGAAGTGAATTTAAGTGCTGGTTGCAGGGCAGGCTGTCCATGGTCAAAAAGAGAGCCCTCTCATTTTAGTCCCCTCATTGTCTTGAGGGCTGGAGATGAGTTAGTTCCCCACCTGCACTATCTCTCCTGGCCCAAGAGGGTTTTACTCATGGGAACTCATTAATTTTTGACTGCAGCAGTAGCCCAGAGCTCTGAAACACTGCAAGGGCTCCAAGCCCAAGTTGGCTTTGTGTGCTGTGGCCATTACCATCCCTCCAGGCAGATGTGGGTAGGAGCAGGTGTGCCTCACCATGGCCATGTAAAAGGAAGGGAGCTTGGTTAAGACACAGGGGTCATTTCACCATCAACAGATGCAAAATCCCTCAAGGATGGTCACCACTCCGAGCATAGCCCAGCCAACCTCCTCAGTGGGATTGGGTTGAAATGCATGTGAGCTCCATCTATGTTTTGTGCAGCTTGGGAACCTGGGAAGAGAAAACTGATCTCAACAGAAATGGGACTTTGGGAACACCTGGAAACCTTTTCCAAAGACAGTGAAGAAAGTGCAGCCTAAATTCTGAAGTAAATCCAGAGAAGTCCCTTTGAAGCTGTACTGTTGTTCTCGGCTAGAGGAACAGCAGCTGTGTTCCTACTTTATTTTGAAGATTGGTGAGGCCTGGGTATCTGGAATGTGTATTCAGATGTTCTTTTGGCTCTGAGTCATGTCTTTCCCATTGGCCAAGGCAGAGAATTCATTCTCAGGGCATGTCCTTACTGTGAGAATACAAGACCAGCCCTCTCAGTCAGTTGACCAGCTGATGGGATAAGGTGTTGTGCTTTCTTTGGGTTGAGAACAGGGATCCATGTGTAAGAGAACAAGGAAGAAAGCTGCCTGGATTTAATTAATGCTGTGGTTAAAATCTTTGTCCATCAACCTGGGGTGGAGCCCACAGAGGAACCCTCAGGATTTGGGTATGCAGTTGGTTTGGGATACCTTTAGGTGAAGTGGATTTGTGTGTTTGGTCAGTGTGACCATGTGGCAGCTACACCTGGGTGCAGGCAGGTCATGCCTCTTCCCACTGATGCATGGACGTGCTCGTGCCTCTGATTTGCAGACCCCCAGAGGTTTTCCTGTCAGAAAGTGACTCCAAGTCTGCTCTGAGATGGTTTCAGCCCATTAAGAGTCAGTTAAAGCTGACAGAAAATAGACAATTCCCTAAATGACAATGAGCATCCAGAGCATTTGTTCCTGTACAGCTTTAGTAGATGCAGCTCCCAGCTCAAATGTCACCAGTTCTGCCCTTTCACCAGCTGGGCAGCATCCCATAAGGGAAAACAACTCCTAGTTAAAAGACAGGGGTTGCTAAAAGGTGCAGTGGGAGTTGCTCTGTTTGGAGACAACCGACTATAGCAAAATGGGGTCTTGGCATGGCTGGAGGTGAGGGGTGCTCCTTAGGCTCAACCTTATCTGGAAAAGAGCCAGAATATTGTACCAGGAATGCTGAGACCAGAGGAGAAAAGGGTGAAACTCAGCAGTGACTAATAATGAAAAACTGCTCTTCAGCAGGAGCCTGATCAGTTAGAAAATACTGAGAAGGAGAAAATATGTCAGGGTAGTGGCTGATCACAGGATGACTACTAACCATGTTATGTTCTGCTGGACAAAAAAGCAAATTGAGTGTGAGGATACAGCAGATGACTTGTGACCAACTCTAATCCCTTGCATGGTGCAATTTTGAGGAATGATGCTGTAGGTATCTGAGGTTCTGGGTGTTTATTACACAAGACCATGCTGGAAATTAGCCTGGAGAAAACATCCCTGTGCAGCTGGAGTGGTGTGAAGTCACAACCCCTGTGAACTGATGTTGTTACAGGCGCACTCCAAAGTCTGTGTCCCTGCCATTGTAGTTACTCTTACAGAAAGCAGACACCCACTGCTCGGCCAGCCCAGGCTTGCATCTCCAGTCCTGTGGGGTTAGGGCACTGTTCACTCTTCCTTGGCAACCCAAAGTACTTGTTCTGAAGCTGATGTCTAGCAGGCTGGCCCTTAGCAAACCCAGCATTTTTGAAAAATTATTTGTTTTTTCAATCATCAGCTTTCCATGTGCTTTCTGTTTGTTCTGAGAATTGTTCCAAAGTAATGGCTCATTCTCATATTGCTGCTTTCTGCTGTGTTTATTTCCCATGGGTGCCTTTTCCAGTCCCCTGTTGTTGCTCTCTGGGGACAGCCCAGATTGCTGTCCCCACCTTTCTGTTTGCTGGCAGTGGTCTGGGCTGGCAACTCTGGCCAGCTCTCCGTGGCTCATTTCCTTGGTTTGCTTCCTGTAGGGGTAGGCAAGACCAAGGGGAAGCTGCTGGAGCAGTCTGGGAGCACCTGAACTGTGCCCTTGATTTTAATAGAAGTGTGAGGCAGTGGTTACACAGCCCTGGCTTCTCTTTGTGTTGTTTGGAGGGGCTGGAAAATGCTGATCTGAGCAGGGCTGGAAGGAAGTGAGCCGAGTTTGGGATTCTGCAACCGGAGGTGTTTTGCCTGGAGCTATACAGGCACCTATCAGTGACTCAGTGCTGGATGGGTCACTCGGAAATGGCTTTAAACAGAATTCTCATTTGGGGAAATCTCCTTGTGGGCTTCATTCTTTTCCCACTTGCATCCTCCGTTCTGGGGTGTAACTTTGCTTAATTTATTTGAGTTATTCTAAACCCTCTCAATGTGAGTAAAATCAGGAGCAGCCCTTGAATTTTTAAATGTGTGTGTAGCAACTGTCAGATATCAAGCTTGCTCCTAAAGCCACTGTTTTTAAAAGAACCACTGGAGAGTTTAGGATTTCACTTTGACTAAGGCTGTTTTTCTTTTTATGGGAACACCATGAAGACTCTCCTTTTTTGATACAGTTTTGAGCCAACAGGTGTGGGGATAGCCCATTTTAGAAGTGGTCTGTTTGTTTAAATTTCTGTGAAATTCAGACTCCAAGGTGAACTAGTTAATAGCATGTGTGGTTTTTGTTTCAGGACAATGTTTATAAGACAAAGTATGTGCTGTACTTTGTGTTTTCCTGCTCCACACAGTAAAATCAATCCAGATAGTTGATTTATCAAGACTGACTTTCTAGTAAGAGTTTGTTGTTAAAGTTTCCTGAAAATTGAGTGCAGGAAAGTCTTTGGTTCAGAAAAGGTTGATTTTTCTACAGTGAAGTCTAAACAGGTCAAGCTTTCTTTAGCAACAGAATATGAATTATTCAGGGTTTCACTTAGCAAAGCAGAGGCTCTTTTTTCATAGCTGCCAGTCAAACAGTGACAAATTACAGATACACTGGCAGTGCAGTATGATAAACTGTCATAGTATGAAACTGAGTCTCTGCTCAAATGGCACCACTAATAAATTCCCTGTGGCTTGATATTAATGATGTGGTCTATCTTATTACAGATAAAGAAATTGAGCTGGGTGTGATTTTAATATTAAACCAAGAAACACACTGAAACTTGGAGTTGATCAGCAGACAACTAAACAGTCATCTTCATTTACTGTAAGCCTTCTGTATTTTCTTGCAAAAAGAAAGATGACTTAGGCTGTCAGCACTTGCCCATGTACATGGGTATTTACATGGAAATAACTCCCAGCTTTGGCTGGAGACTTCTGATCCTGGAGGTATTTTGGGCCAGCAATACGGAGGGTTTGGATAGATGAGCTTGATTAACTTCAAGACTTTTTAGTGATGCCACCATAACCTCTCCCAGCCACCTTAGCTTGACTTAGCACTGGGAGCAATATTGGCCTAAATCTTGAGCCCTGAGCTCAGGTGCCTCTTTGTGTCTACTCCTGGGAGAAGAGCAATTCCTTCACTGTTTTGTGGGAGCTACCTGGGAGGTCAGCAAATCTAACACAAATCTGATACCCTCAGTGTCCTAGGAGACAGGGACAGTAAAGTTTACCTTCCTATAAACAGGTACATGAGAGTGAATGTGGAGAAAAACAGTGATTGAGTAATGTCTGTAGGTTCTACCCCTCCATTCCATGCAAATCAACACAACTGCTGCTTTGCAATGGGTTTGTGTCATTTTTGTGCCTAAACTGATGGCCCTTGTCCCCAGATTTGATGTACAGAATCTGTGTGCTTATTTTGAATTAGTCATTCCAGAGTGTGCACTGGCATTTTTCTCCCACACAAGAACCATGGGCAGTTTTGACAGTTTTAATCTGTCTGTTGTGCTCTGGCTGCAGAGGAATAACTACTGTCAGGGCCAGCTTGCTCAGCTCTTTGTGGTCCTTTTTGTGGCTTTGCTGGCTCCTCTTCTTCCAGTGTGGTTCAAAGCTTCTGGAGTCTGCCTCTGCATCCCATGCTCCCTCGGTGGCCCTGTGAACAGAGCACTGGGAGGAAGGTATCTGCTGCTGCCTGGAGGAATTGGCTCAGGAGATGTGCCTGGGCTGCAGCTTGCGCAGAGGGTGAGATACACAGACTGGCTTTGCAGAGGGTGAGATACACAGACTGCCATCCAAACTGCTGTTGGCAACATCAAACAGAAATTCCTGCCCTTGTACAGTGGAAAAAGGATCTGGCATCTGGGTGCAGATTTGACCTCTTGCCCAAGTAAGAGATGACTTTTCAGTTAATTCTTGCCATTCAGCAGTTTTGATCGGTGAGCTCATGAAGTGCCTGCCAGTGTAGGGAAAGCTTAACTCTGGTTTCCCAGGCTGTGGAATAGTTTGTGGGAAAGACTTGCTTCCTGAAAGCTGCTCCTGACAGATGCACTACTTCCTTATGCCCCCTCTGAAGGATGTAGGAGCTGGCAGCTCTGCCTCCAACTGGGGAGTAGCTCCACCTGTTATTTCAGTTTATCTAAACCTGATGCAATTTATTTAACTCTGTTTGTGAATCAAATATTCTGTCTCTAGGGATAGATCTTCCCTGGGTGTATTTTTCTCTAAGTGCTGAGGGGCTGCTCGTGTCCTTTGCAGGGCCCCACGGTGACCCTGGTGGAAGGGCAGATGGGTGCTTGGTAGAACAGGAGGCTGCTTCATCCCTCTTCCTCTCAAGCCAGCCTCAGGCACAGCCTGGACAGATCCCAGTGTGTGGGTGGCTGTGGTGGCTGCCTGGATGGCTGTGGGGCAGGCCCTCCATCCCGCACAGCACAGCTGTGGCTGCCTCCTGAAATCTGAGCACAGAAAAGTGCTGGAGCTGCTGGGAGCCCTCTGGCTCTGCTCACAGGGTTTCCAGCACTCCTCATTTTCCTAGTTGCTTAGGGTTTGTGTGTGTAAAACTCGGGGGTTTTGCAGATCTCTGAGGCAATCTTCCTGTCCCAAATGTGCTCTGTGTAGGCAGCACTTCCCCGCTCTCACTGGTGCAGTCATGCAGCAGTGATGGTGTGGTCCAGGGCATTTGGGACCTTTGACTCTTACACCAGTGGAATTCAGTGTGCAGCCAGAACAAATGTTTCCTGCAGTGGTCTGCTCTGTGGCAGCCCAGCAGAAATGCTGCCACTGTGGTTGTGTTGATTACTCTGCTCTCCCCCAAAGCCATCTGGGGCTGCAAGCTAGGCAGAGCTGAGCCAGAAGCAGTGTCTTGAAATATCTTGGTAAGTACACAGGGAAGCATTAATGGCTTTGCCAAAACCAGCACACATCACCTTTAAATCAAAAGCAGCTGATGAGCCAAATTATTTTGAAAGCAGGAAGGTCCCTTCAGATTTATTGTCCTTGTCTAAATATTTATGATTTAACTTCCCTCTGCAACACATTAATATTCTTCTTAATTTCTTGCTGATATTAAAAATGCCTGTGATGATTGTGTTACTGACTCTGTAGGATTTCCTGACTAATTCAGTTGGAAAGGGAATGCTTTTTTTTTCTTTAGCAACGTGGATATTGCACTTGCTTCCCACGTGCAATTCCCTAGAAAATTAAGTAGTTGTGTTTTTTTAGTTTGCCAGTATCCTGCAGACCAGCTCTACTGCACCAGTTCTGTGCTGCTTACTGAGGCTCTGGACTTGCCTGTTGTTCCCCATCCTAAACACACACATGAACTTGGTTGTTTGCCAAGCCTGTTGCCTTGTGCTCACTGATGATGGAGAAATAAATGGCAGGACTGTAACACAGTTCTCTGCCTTGCTGATGTTATCTGCTTGGATTTCTTCCTATGGCATTTCAGTGCAGGAATATTTTTTGTGTGGGTGAGAAAACCCTGGGGTCTTTCTGATTTAACTTTTTGTTTGCAGTCCAAATAATTTGCAGAGACTTTGGGGGGATGGGGTTGGCATTGGCATGTGAAAAAACAGACCCCAACAGGATTGTGAGGGTTGTGTGATCCCTGTCTGCTAGTGATGATGATGCCTTGGAGTGGCCACCTAGAACAGAGGCTAGACAGGATTAAGAGAGTAAAAGTGGGTATTTATTGAAGGCTTTCAGTGGGTGCACCTTAGGCTGTCTCTATAGACTACCAGAGGGGCTACACTCAAGGTGGATGATGGGCAGGAGGTTTTCAGACAACTGTAAATTTGGTCCATTTCCATATCAGGGGTTAATCCTCCAATTACAGCCTCAGGTAATGAAGTCATAAACCTCCAGGGTGCTCTCCCCCACTTCACATTTGTTTACCCTTTTCAGGGTCTGAGGCTTTAAGGTGTCCTTGAGTTTCAGGCCTAGAGGAATTGTTTTGTCTGAATAACATGTTAAGACAGAAATACAGGATCTGAAAAGTATAAAAGCTAAAATCCTAAAGCATCAATGAGGACACACTCACTGCTTGTGCTGTCCCCCACCCCACCAGGCTGGCCAGGCTATTACAATTCAGCTGCTGGGAGAACACAGGGAGCCTGTCAGCCAGTGGGGATGGCTGCAGTCAGTCCTTACCCATGTGACTTAACTGTGAGCAGGGGCTTCACTTGTGAGCCAGGTGTCTTGTCTGGTGTCGTAGGAGGAGGGATCCCCCAGTGGCACAGGAGCTGATAAGGGATGCTCACAGTTGGCACCACAGGGCGGGCAGGAGGGTGAGCTCAGCACCTAAAATGCTCTTCCTTGTCTTCCTTAATAGCAGAAGCTCATGAATGCCAGCAGGGGAATGACCTGGAAAATGCAGGATGCTGGAATGCCAGGAGGTTCTAGCTGGGGCCTTGTTTCTCCTGGGGATATTGCAAAGAGTGGGGTATCCCTGCAATTTCCATTCTTGGGGGTGGGAGACTCCTTCCAGGTGTGGCTCAAGAAGCTGTGCCTGCTGTCAGACCCCTGGAAAGGGAAGGGAATTCTCTAATCAGGAGCAGTTGGAAGTTGGTGGCCTGTACCTTGGGCCAGCTCTTTCCTCTCATGGTTTTTTGGGTGCTGGTGGAGTCCTTGTATTCATGAGTATGGATATTAAACTTTGCAATTCTCATGGACAGTTTTTTGATGTGGAATAACATTCAGAGGGTGATGCTTAAAATCATGGGAATCTGGCTAGAGGAACATAGGTGCCACACCCCAGGGAAAAGTGGAAAGCTTTTCCCATGCACATCCTTGCTATTCAGAGGAAGATGAAATCTTTCACGGTTAGGTCTGGGTTGTAGTTTGGATTGTAACTATGGTTTTTCATTAGTTAATGATACTGTTTGCTTTTCTTTAGGCTGCCTGAAAATAGGAATTAAAAGGAGTTTGGTAATAGGAAGTTAGGAAATAAGCTCGTGAGGGTTTAGACTATTTAAAATACTTTCTGCCACTGCTGTCTACTAACAAACATGTGGGTTTTTCCTAGCACAATTCTTTGCTTGGAAATGAGTAACAAAACACAAAACCCCAAAGATATTTGCAAAACAAAGGCAGTTGCATCAGTCTGCCCATTAACAGGGAGGGTGCCAGAGGATGCCACAAAATCCATGTGTCTGGATAAGAATTTGGCAAATTAAGTTTACTGCCAATCACTGCAAGGCAGTGTGAGGAATAAGGGCTTGATTTAGGCACATAGAAATTGACATTGCAATTGGTTCTTTCCTCTCTGGAAGGCAGTTGGAATCCTGCTGAAAACCTCACTGCAGCTCTCAATGAGAGCAGAAAAGGCAACGAGGGAGAATTTGGAGCAAAGTGAAATATAAATCCATATTTAATATAGATATAAAAGTTTAACTTAAAGTGAAATAGAACCCCAAACATTGGCAACGCTGGTGGCAGTTCCAGCCTGAGAAACTGTAGTGCAGAGGGGTGGGAAATGCAGAGATGGACAGCCTGGGGTGTGGTGAGCTTTCAGGGGCTGGGTGACTCCTCAAAGTTTCTTTGTTTAGAAAGATGCAGGTTTGAGGAGAGGTGCATTTATCCACAGAGAACTGAGATGTGCTACAAGCAGTGGTGAGTGGAACACAGTGAAATGGTTCAGCTGTCGGTGAGCCAAAGGAAGTGGGGCTTTCACAACACCCCAGCCAAGGGCAGTGAATTGCTACAGGATGTTTTTGAGGCCAGAAATGTACCTGGTCAGGGGGGTTAGCTACATTTGGGGAAAGTAACTCTGCGACTGATTTCAATTTCTTGGCTTGGGAAGTCAGCCAATTTTGCTTGCTGGGATGGATAAAGCAGGGTCTTCTACTGTTGGGATGCAAGAGGCAGAAGTTCCTCTGGGTTCCACAGAGGAAGAGATGCAGACATTGACTTAAAATCTTTAGCAAAACTAAGATCTATTAACTCACATGGACATGAAGCAAAGATATAAATAAAGGTCCCAGTTATAGTAAGCAAGTAAGTTAGTACAATATAACCTAAACACTCTAGAAATGCGTGAAATACCTTAGAAACTCGGAAAGCCTTTGAAATGCTGACAAACCCTAAGACCCAGTTCTGTAGCTTAGTTCCAAGACATAACAGAAATGTAGTAAGAACATTGTTTGCACTTAGGATAGAACAGATAACAAATACACATGAGTATATGTGTAGGTAAGTGCAAAGTTTACACTGCTTTTTCGTATTTTAGGATTGAGCTTTTGATAGGTGTAGAAAGTATGGTTAGAATTGTGGTTTCAGTTCATTGGTTAATTAATGAATAAGATCCCCTGCATTGGGGCGAGCAGGGATGCATGGATGGAGGGAGAAAAGGAGCAAGCTGGAGCTGAGGAAGGGGATGAAGATCACAGGCAACAGAAAAAAGAACAGAGCGGCCTGATGACTCCTGCCAGGTGAGACCCCTGCCAGGAGCTGCTATCAGGACCTCTGCCCTGTGAGGCTCTGTGCCAGGAGATGCTGTCGGTGCCTTTGTGACAGGGACTGTCACCCTGGATGTCAGAGACTTTAGCATGGACTTGAACAATTTAGAACTCAGCATTCAGAGATGCCTTTTCTCTAAATATTTAGAGAATACTGCCCTGTCATCACTGTGCTTGCTCTATCTCAGATCTGCTGTTGCTCATATTCCAGGGAAATTGTGGTCAACTGCAGAACAGTTGTGGGAGTGTTGAAAAATATCCTGTCACAGCAGAAATTTTATTTCTACTCTTTTATTAAACGTAGGCACTTAAAAAAAAAAAAAAACANCTTTACTACCTTGTCCTTTACTACCTTGTCCTTTACTACCTTGTCCTTTACTACCTTGTCCTTTACTACCTTGTCCTTTACTACCTTGTCCTTTACTACCTTGTCCTTTACTACCTTGTCCTTTACTACCTTGTCCTTTACTACCTTGTCCTTTACTACCTTGTCCTTTACTACCTTGTCCTTTACTACCTTGTCCTTTACTACCTTGTCCTTTACTACCTTGTCCTTTACTACCTTGTCCTTTACTACCTTGTCCTTTACTACCTTGTCCTTTACTACCTTGTCCTTTACTACCTTGTCCTTTACTACCTTGTCCTTTACTACCTTGTCCTTTACTACCTTGTCCTTTACTACCTTGTCCTTTACTACCTTGTCCTTTACTACCTTGTCCTTTACTACCTTGTCCTTTACTACCTTGTCCTTTACTACCTTGTCCTTTACTACCTTGTCCTTTACTACCTTGTCCTTTACTACCTTGTCCTTTACTACCTTGTCCTTTTAGGAAACAAGGACTGTTTCTGTCTCTTTGGAAGACTGAATAATAATTCACAGATCTCAACACTGTACTATGCTCACACCTTCTTTTCTACTTTCTGCAAAGCCCCTTTTTAGCACTGCCAGAAAGAGACTGTTGGGTTAGACCAGCTGCCCTGGCTGAGGGCCATGAGTGTGTTTATGTGTAAATTGAGAGCACTGTGGTGGTCAGTGACATTGTGTGGACAGCTTGGATGGGAAGTCTCGGTTTCTTGTGAGGTGTTTAATCACAATATCCTGGTACCTCCTTTCCTCTACAGGCACTTTGTACAGTGAGCCGGGAAACATTAGCAAAGGTTACACGAGCTCTACCTATAAATCCTAGGGAAAAATAAAGTCAACAGTCTTGCACATGCTTTATCAGTCTAAGGGAAAAAGAGGAGTAGGTCTTCCAACCTGCTGCCCATTCTCCTTCATGACATGGAGCGTGAGCCCTGAGATCCAGAGGCAGAGGGTCTTGTAGGAGAGTAACTGGGGAAAGCTGAACATGTGTTCAGAGCAAACCACAAGAACTTGATCAGCTGCTAATAGGAATTACTGCTAATCAGCCTGCAGGTTTCCTGATGGCTGATGTTTTGCAGAAGTTTCTTTGAGAGGACCCCTTTAATGCTCAGTTGTTTTCTGTTTGTTGTTGTCGTGCTTGGATTGTGTAGGATATGTGTGGGCAGAATGAGAGGAAGGAAGGAAAAGCTTCACATAGTTTTTTGGGTTTGTGGTTTTTTTTTTCCCCCCACCCACAAGACAAGCCAGATTTCCCCTGCTTGTGTGATATTCTCTTCTCTTTAGGATAGTAGCTGCCCTTTTTGGGTGTGGTGGATATTCTCTGGTCCTGTGAACGAGCTTTTCCCCCAGACCCTGCATCTGCTCTCAGAAGGCAGACCCAGTGTTTTGGTAATTTCCCACATATTTATGAGTATTTCCATGTGACTTATGAACGGTGTGGGTCTTTGGCTGTGTGAGATTCCTAAGAAAGGGCTGAAGATCTCTTAGGAATCTGTGATTGATCTGGGAATTTTGTTGCTTCAGTGTGTTGTAGAACACTAAGAAATGGAATTTGCACTTAGATCCTGATGTAATTTCCTTTTAGGAAAAGCATAACAACAGTTTGCTATTTGAGCTCAGGGTGTTGGTGTATCCTAACAGTGATGTTCCTTCTAAACCACTTGCTAGATGAAATAAATGAGATTTCTCACCCCAGCTACCCTTTACTCTCTGATCCTGTGCACAGATGTAAAGACACACTGTGGTCATTGGTGAATATCTGCAAATCCACTTCATCTCCCCTTCCCACCGGGGTCTGACCTACAGGAAGCTGAGTGCTCTACCTGAGAGATGTCTGAGACAACAGTCAAGTCTCCAGTGCAGGGAGAGATACTTGCATCTGCCCTTCCCAGGGCAAGGTGGGGTTTTGCAAGCTGAGCTGGGGTGCTTCAGTCAGTCCTGTGTAAAAAATACTTTCTCAGTGTGGACGGTATAGGACACGGTCGGGACCTCTTGTAGTTGAGTCAGATGTTAGCAGTTTATTTCAGGGCGTGGGTCAAGGAGCACTGCTCGGAGCCGGCAGAGTGGGCTCAGAGCAGGCTCAAGAGAGACAATAGAGCAACACAGGGAAAAGGAGAGCAAGAAGAGTGAAGAGCATAAGAGAGTAAGTAAGTACAGGGTGTAAGGGGTAAGGGATAATAGATAAGAGCAGGGCGTAAGAGCGAGAGGAGTCAGAGAGCAAGGCGTAAGAGCGTAAAGCATAAGAGTGAACACTCTTGTACGGTGGTTTATATAATCGATACATTGAATATTCTATTTCTTAATTAACCAATCTTTCAACGTATACTAATATAACAACATTTGTTTACAACCTATAGAAACTGTTGGTTTTGTATCAATTAGACTATCTTGGGGTGCCTTGAGCCTTTCCTAATAAGGTAAAAGGAAAAGGGTCTCCACTTGAGTTTTACTGGGGGAAGGAATGTGCTTGGGCAAGCCTGACCGGTTCCTTTGAATTATTCAAACCATGCTTTAAGCTGAATTTCATCTTTAGCCTCTTTGGCTACACAATCATATTTATAATTTCTTTCTAATTCTATGTTTCCTACAGTCCTGCACTTGGATTCCATGTTTGACTCCACTGCCTGGTTCAAAGATAGCTTCTGAGAGTTCTTTACCCTCAAAGTGGGTTCTTGTCACTTGGACTACTGGAATTATAGCAAAAATGAGTGTGTTCTTCCCACCAATAAGCTGCTTACAAATTGCAGGGTCTCTGGCTCTCACAGAGCTGGATGGAGCAGCAGAGGGAGAGAAGAAAGCTCCAGGTGAGACAAAATTTTCTTCCAAGCTGAAATCTCTCAATTGCAGGTCTGGAAAGTACAGTTGTGAAGGAAAGCTGCTTGGGTTTTAGCCAAATGATCACACAGTGGATGGAGGGTGATGTGCAGCCTCGCACACTCTTCAGAGCATCGTGTGACTTTGCCAGCAGAAGATCTGCTGCCTCCTAAATCTGTGGAAGAGCCCTGAATGTGACTGATGGACGTGGCTTGCACAGATCTGCTACTTGCCCTACAAATAATTCTTGCAATGATATTGAAGAGGGCAGGGAGAAGATTTGGCTTGTTCATCTCACCTGGCTACTATAATCTGAGGATATGGGCTGTTGTTGCTGTCCTTTCCAGTCTCCCTACACTGGATATTTGCAATATGAGGAAAAATGTTTCTATTTTATTATCTTTGCACTTCAGTTTGTTGCCTAGCATTCCCACCTAAACAAGGAGCTGTCAAGTTTTACAAGTAAGAAAGCTGGTAATAATAGTCTCTCTGGAATGACATAGCAGGGTGCTGACTCTCTCCAGAGAGAATTTTATTTGTGGCTTCCTGATGTCTTGACCCTGTACGTGGATATTAGTTTGCCCCCGCCCCCCCAACTTTTAAAAAAAAAAACTCAGATGCTTGTGTGATGACTTCTGCTTCCCACTTGTAAAATGTGGAGTTATGGAGTTCATAGGGGTGAATTATAAGGAATTGAGCTGGGAAATCTTCATCCTTTATATGTATGTGAGTGTTCATTTATGTTGCTTGCATGCTGCCACAGCTCAGCTTTTTGTGTGATCAGTGCCAAGGCGTTGCTCTCTCTCTCGCATACAAGTTCATTTTCTGTGCAGTTGTTCAAGACTGGAGTGTCCCTCATTGTGCTAATATGATGATTGTCACTCTTTTGCTCTGACTGTTGGGTAAACGTGTTTGAAATGGCTTTTGAGAGGAGTATATAGAAATATTTCTGGCTTAAAGTAGGAAATGCAAGTTGGCACAGTGCGTATTGAAGAACAAATGGATGGCATTAGACCAGAGGAGGGGAAAAAACAAGATCTCTTGAGAGAAGCTAGATGAGCCTGACTGTTCCTTTTTGTTCCTATGTGAGTGAGGGATGCATCCACTGGAACAAATGAAACATTGAGAGAAGTATCTCAGGAATGAAAGAGCTGAGATAAAATTGGCTTTGATGCTCTTGTGAGGTAAATAAAAGACTAAGCCCTTACAAATGTATGATCAGTGTGCTTCACCTACCTCAGGATCCATTTCCTGGTGCACAGGGTACAGCAGCCACCTCTGAAATCACCTCCTCTGATGTGTTTCTCTTGGAGAGAGCGGTAGTGTGGCTGAGATCCAGTTAAGCCATGAGTTATTCTAGAGCTGCCAGACAAAACTGGTGCCCTTCTCATCCTTCTCTTCTGCCTTTACATGTTTGCAGTTTTATTTTCTATTTTAGTAGCATTGCCTCTTACTGACTGGGGAGACGTGCTGACAGTTATTTCTTGTGAGTATGTTCTTCTCACTGGTGTTGCCAGCATAAATATTTACAAGAATCTGTTGCTGTACATGCAGATCTTCTTCTTTGAGAAGAAGTAACCCCTGCCTTCAATTTTGCCTCTTTTCTACTGATACTATCAGTCAGTCACACATTGCTCCTGTGATAGACCTAACCTTGTGGCTTTCCATCCAGATTTTTCTCGGCCTTCAGGTTTCAAGATTTGGAGTGCTGAGTTGCACCTGGACAAGTGGTTTTGGCATCCAGATGTGTGATTTGACTGCAGTGTGACACTGCCCTGTCATTGCTGTGCTTGCTCTATCCCAGAGATCTGCTGTTGCTTATATTCCAGGGAAATTGTGATCAACTGCAGAACAGCTGTGGGAGTGTTGAAAAATATCCTGTCACAGCAGAAATCTTCTATTTCTACTCTTATTAAACGTGGGCACTTAAAAGAAACACTTTTCCTTCCAGTTTCATCCTTCCACTGCTGAGGTCTGATGCTTCTTGGTACTTTCCTTTACTACCTGAATTTCTGATGGAGCATTCCAGGACAGTCCATGTAAGCAGAATTTTGCAAGGATTTTTTTTTAACTTTCAAAGAAGTTTTGTCACAGAAAGGCATAGTCCTTTTGCAAAGCAGGTGCAATGGCACAGCTCAAATAAAGGAGATGCTCAGGTTTCCTAGGCATGGGTCACTCCTGTTGTTTTCCTCACCTGAGGAAAATTACCTAATCTGAGGTAAATTGATGTCTTCTTTAACAAATTTATTGATGAGAATAGGTATTGTGTTGATAAACTGTGCTTTCCCATAGCATGTACCTGCTGGTGCCTCCAGCTTGAATACAGTGTGTCTGTGAGCAGGGGTAGGAATCACACTGCAGAAGCAGAGCCTACTGTAGAGGTTTAATTGGAAAAAAAACCCCAAAAACCCAAAAACCCAAAAAACCAAAACAGCATCTCTTAAAAACTACATTCTTTCCATAGAAAATGTGAATGCTTAAAGATATCAATTTGTCCTGCACTGAGAAAAAAGCAATCTTAGAACTATTTGTGGAAGTGGGATATCAACAGTTGCTTGAAAATTGCCTTGTCCTCAAGAAAAATGTCATCATGTTGTTATCTCCCAGCTGGAGCCTTTTCTCTCACCATTTGCTCTAAGGAATGTAGGGGGGAAATTTTTATTTAGGAGAAATTCCTGTAAAGTCTTATGCCAGTGCTACTGGAGAGGAGGCTGTGGTGCACTGTGGGAGCGTTGTTCTGCTCATAAAAATAAACAAGTAAATTTCTTGGATGACAGTCCTGGTGTCTCAGCCAGGCCTTTCAAGTATCTGGATGGAAAATTGGGCTAGAATAAAAGCACTTGTCTTGAGCTGCAATGCAGGATGTGCCAGGGATGTGTATTCTGTCGCTATCTGATTGGCCCAGGAGGGGCAGTGCTCTTATCTCTTCCATGACCCATCCTTGTCCAGGAAGATATCTTCTGTTAATGGGCCATTGAGAGATTAATAAAATGGCATAATCCCATTGGGAAATGCTGCACCCAGGGGGAGGAGCCAGGCATTTCCAACTGAATAAAAACTGGGATTCCGCACACCACTGGCTATGCTGAACAACACACCAACCTTTCTTTTCCACTTGATCCCCAGAGGAAGAGCAGGCCCTGCTACACCACCACTGGATCTTCAGAGGATCACTGCATCTTTCTACAGGATCACTGCTTCAACCGAATTGCATCTCATTCCAGGAGAACTGCAGCCAGCATTTAATCGGACTGCTACCTCCACCCTTACTGACAGGGTGACAGGCTTCATCCTGCCTCTGTCAGTATTTGTATTGTACTACTGCATTTTATTTGAATTTTCTTATCAAGCTGTAGGGCTTTTTCCTTGCTAGTAAAGAACTGTTATTTGTATCCTGATATCTTTACCCGAGAGACCCTTAATTTCAAAATTATAATAATTAGGAGGGAGGAGGGTTACATTTTCCATTCCTCCCTTAGCAGACACTTTTATCTTTTAAAACCAAGACACACGTCAAGAAGTTACTTTCTTTTGGAAAACCTAACCAGAAGTGACACTTGATGTTTGTAGAATAAAAAAATTGAGGCAAAAAAAGTGGTGATTTCTCTATGGAAAATTAAGGGTTTTGTTTTTCCTCAAGGAAAATGTTCCCTGAGAGAGTTTTTCTGGGCCTAAAGCTGCATTTACCAGGGAGAAGTAGAAGAAGACAGCCTGTGTGGGATGTTTATTTACAAACATTGTTCAGTTCCTTGGATCCTGACAGTCTGGGTGGCTGAAAGCTGCTCCATGAACCATCCCTACATCACCTGGATGGTTCACACTGACTGGTCTACAGCTGGTAGGGAAACACAAAAACCTTGCCTGCCTTTAGTGAAAGGAGGAAGGTTGGAGGCTCTCTGGGTGTATTGATGGAACAGTTTTTCATTCATGATGATTGTTATTTTGCTTTGAATTATTAGAGTCAGATTTTGAGTGTGTCAGCCCATCTGAGCAGGAACATGGTATGTCTACTAGCCCTAGGGACATAGGGATAAGCTGAAGTAATTTTCATTTTTTTCATTAGAGAATCGTTAAATAATGTTTCTGCAGACGGGAGCCTCAGTTTTCTAGGTGAAGATGGTTTTATTGCACAGAAACTACTTTGGGCTTAATTTTTATAAAGTTCCACTTGCTTTAATGGGGTTTAACTTTTGTCATTAATAATATTTTCTGCCTTTGGGATGGCAATTAAAATCACTGAGCATTCTTTAGGCCCTGATGACTATCCTGGGTGATGCTTAACATCAGCGAAAGCCTCTAACTTGCCTCTAAAGGGTATCAGTGGTAAATCCTCAGGGCAGCTGTTGCTCCTGGAATCAAAAAATCATTTCAGTTGGGAAAGACCTCTGTGATGGAGTCCCGCTGGTGCCCTAAAACTGCCAAGAGGGAATCATAGGGTCTTGAGAAGTGGAAAGTCAGTAGCAGCAGCAGCATCTTTGTAGCTATCCTCTTTTCTGGGCACTGAAGTTCAGATACAAACTACTCAGGCAATCAGAGATTATTAAATGGCAAAAATAAATTTTCTTGTTCAAAGCAATCAGAACTACTTGACCTCATTGTTGTGTCTCTTGATGTCTGTAACAGCAAGGGAAGAGTGCAAGACTTGGGAATGTCTTTTGGCATTAGCAGCAATAAGGAATGGATAATGTTATCCCTGACTCTTCGTGCTTCTCATCTGGGTTGCTTTTGGCAAATAGTGTTTGCTGTAAGATAGAGGATAAGAAGAAATAGCTTTTTTTCCACAGCAACAGATGACTGCATTTTACAAATCCTCATCTGATTCTGTGCCAAATGTCAAGGCACAGACTTGCATCTTTGTCAGATTCTGTGAGGAAAACTTTCCTCTTTCCTGTGCAAGAGAATTGCTTCAAATTTGACTGTGTCCATCCTCACTTGTTTTGAGTCAGTTCTTCGTTAAAAGTAGGAATGACCTTGTTTCCCAATGGAAAGAGGTAGAGGGGGCAGATGGTTTCTTTTCAATGGAACAGCTGAGGGCTTTGCCTGGAAAACTCATGTCTTCAGTGTTTTAAAACCTGGACCATCTTAACTATCTGTGCTGAAAATCCATGCTGTGAGTTGTCCTGAGGCAGGCCTTTCCCAGGAAACAGAGCTCAAACAAGTTGTGTGGAGGCCCATGTGGGTTTTATGGAGAGGCCAAAGGGAAGGAGCAGTGGGATGGGAATCACAGCCAGAGGGTTCCTGAACTCTTGCATTGTGACAGGGCTGTTTGGGGTCATATTGCCTTGAGGTCAGCATAATGGGGCCCATCTCTTGTGCTGTACAGGAGCTGCCTGCAGCCTAATCCTTGTTCCTGTCAGGACTTTCCCAGGAAATCACACTCTGTCTTTTTTTGGGTCACCTGTGTCAGTGCTGTGCGACACCTGCTCTGTGCATCCCTAGCTCTCCTGTCCTTCCCTGCTCTTAGGTCTGTGCTCAACCCACAGTGCCTGCAGAGTTCTCTGCTGGTGTACAGACAATTATTGCGAGCTCCCTGAGAAGAGGAATAATTAGTCTTTTGTAGGGGAAGTTTTAAATAGTCTTAAATCAGTGAAAGTTGTCAATGGTTTTAAACAAGACCAGGGTTGTGTATTGAGCAATAAGGAGGTGACAAACTACAACTAACACTCAGCAGGTGATCTTCTGGCTTTTTTGTGTGTGAGGATGCTCAGGGGAAAACACTATTTTTAGGGGTAACTGGAAGTTATACCATGAGTGTGTGAAGGGAAGTGAAACTGAAGGGACAAAGGCAAACTTAATTTAGGTGTTTCCTGAATCTTGTATTGTTAAAAATTACTTTCCCATGTGGTTTTATTTTTGTTCACTTCGTAAGTGGAACTAATGGTTTATGTCTGTCTTATTCTTAAAAGAAAAATAACCTTTTAAGAAACATGCTTTAGTGGCAAGAATAGTCACTCTGTTTCATGTTATTTTATCGAGTTAATTAGCAAAGCAGCAGGACTTCTAAATAAGGATCACAGTTTCGAAAAGAGGCTCTTCCCGATTGGAATGCCAAAGAAAAGGAGGATTTTTGGAGCTGGCTTAGATGGGCAGTGTCCAACTGTCTTCCTACTTCTAACTCTGGATTTTTACATCACCTCTGTGCTTCCTTCTGCCCAGCAGGACAGGTTTCCCCAGCTGAGGGTTGAGGAGCTTTTCATCTTGGGCCAGTGCTCAGCCTGTGCTACTTCAATCTTTGCAGACCCACTTGAAGGAGTAGTTTTGACAGACTTCCTCTATGGAAGTTCCCTCTTTCCACTTGTGTGACATTAAGCAATCTCCTTTCCCTGCTTGTGTTTGATAACTCTGGGGTTGCCACTTTCTCTGGCTGTCCTGTGATGACTGCAGAAGCAGCATCTTCTCTGCCATTTTTACACATTTTACCCTTTTTTCCTCCCTGAGTCACAGTCATCTTCCACTCAGAGAGCAGCAGCCCCAGTCCAAAGGATCTGCATTCATAGGAAGCTTCTTATTCTGTATATCACCTTCTTCTGTAAAGAATTAAAAATTGTTTTGCAAGTTAGCCTCGAAAAGAGAAAATAATTCCTGTTGAGCTTTAGGAGGCCACCCCACTTCACCACCTTTCAGGGCTGAGAATCCCTGACACCCACAACAGCCACAAAATTCTCTCTGCTCCAGGGCTGATAAGAATTTTTAAAATTTATTTGGAAATGATGGTCATGATCACGGCTCATTTTGGTAATTTGTCATTAATGCTGCTTGTTATATCTTAGACAAAGGATGTTGGCTATGTGTTTTTCTGTCACAGTATTTTTGAGGCCAGGACATTTTATTAATGTCATCTTCTAAATGTGTTGTATTCTAAATATAAATGTAAATATTTGCTAATGGCTTTCTTATTATAAGGTCACAGGGGTAAGAATATTTTAATAAAGCAGGCATGAATCATTTACTTTGGATTAAATATAAAAAGCATTGCCCACAGAACTGAGCTTCTTCCTAAATATAAAAGCTTTGTGGGTTTTGGCTCCCTGTTGGTCTTTTGTCAACAAACAGGAAATTGTTCTTTATTCCCTTCTGGACCAACCAATAGGAGTTTTAAAATAGTTGGAAGCAAATCTGCCCCACTATGTGTAAACCTTTTTACTTACTTTTGATGTAACCTCTTCTATGATTTGTTTGTGGAAGTAGGTTTCTTTCACATTTTTTAGAGCTGCCAGCACATATGTGGAGTTATAGCTCTGAGGAGGAGAATTATGAAATCAGCGAGCCTCCTTGTTCACCATGATGGAGAGAAAAATAAGTGGTGAATTGTGAAAAGAATTAGCCCTCAAATGCTGCTCTCCTTTATGGCTTTATGCTGTTTTGACACCTGGTTTGGACAGAGAGTTACAGTGGGTGAGGGAAAAAAGAAAATATTCAGCATGTATTTGTTTAGCAAAGCTCTAAAGACTGTGGTCTCAGTGGAATGAACTTTTTCTAATTCTTCCAGGCTTTCCCATATGCAGATTTTAAACTTTTATCATTCTCTAAACAAAATAATTTTGTAGCTTAAATATGAAAAAACCTAACAAAAAATAGGGAGGCATTGTTTTATTAGAGGGCAGGTAATAATGGAGGTAAGTAACTTAGAAATGAGCTTTCTTGTGATTTAAGGTATTTTTCTAGGGGAAAAAGTTTAATTAAGCCATAAAATAAAACTAGAGCTTAATGAAACAATTAACCAGTCTGTAGTTATACAAAGTTAATTTAGGCAACATCATTCAAGGGTAATGTCTTTAAATTCACCTGATGGTAAATTAAAAGAATTCTTCTAATGACACACTTAAGCAACCAATTTTTCTGGCCTCAGTGGTTTGGGAGCATCACCTATCTATGCATTCCCCCAAAAGGCCTTCACAGGATGCACCTCGGGCAGTACAAGAGCCCGGCCATGGCTACACCCAAGATGAACGGCGCACCGCAAGTTTTACACTTTTATAAACTTTGGTCCATTTCCATACTGGGGTTCATTTCCAATTGCAGCTCCAGGTTATACAGTCTCATCCTCCCAGGTTGATCTCCTCAATCCGCTGCTGTTTGCACCTTTTGTGCCTGAAGCTGCAGCGGTGTCCTTGGTTCTGGGGCTGGAAAAGGATTGGTTTGTCTGACTGAGCTGTGAGGAGAACTCGCTAACACTTAATATGGAGTTCAGAGTTCTATACTGATGCAGTAAAGAAACTGCAAAATATGAAAGATAGAATTTAAGGCATCACAATAATTCTGAAAACCAGGTACTTTCCCCTCCCTGAAGGAAGAAGACCGTTCTCCATGTTCTCTCGAGGGTCAGTTATGGGGTAGGCCTTCTGTCACCTGGCTGGAGTGGAATCTGTGTTGTCTTGTGTTTTCTTGTGAGCTGATTTATAAGAGACTTTTAAGGTGAAGCCACAGCAAGCAGGGCACCCAGAAATGGGTAGGCTTCCTTCTGATTTAGCACTCAGTGTTTAGGAGATGAATTTCAAATTTCTACAACAGTTGTGAGGGGAATTTTCATGGATCCTGCAGGGGAGCCTGCCAAGCCACTTGTGCACAGATACATCTGGTTGAGTGAATGCCGAATACTGAGTGTTGGCATTTCAGAATTCCCTGCTTTTGCCACAGCACTTGTGGTTAATAGGACCAGCACATAGATTTCCCAGAAGCTGCTATCAAAATTGATGAAATGTTAACAGAACTGCCAACAGCAGTTTTCAGTAGTGACCACAGCACTCAGCCTCAGTGTGGTCAGAGTTAATAGATTATTTACAAGCTCTGAAATATTCCAATACCACTCCATCATACGTTCCTCTTCTCCATGGTCAGTTTTTATCCTTGTCCTCTTTATTGTTTTAGAGCTGTGGGACATTTCACACACAGTCAAGAATGAACAAGTTTGGTAAGTTGAGGAGCAGCTTTGTGGCAGCTACAATTGACAAGGAGTTTCCCTTGCCTTGTGACACTGAGCAGACTTGGTTTATTTGGTCCTGGCTTTGATCCAAGCAAGGTGAGAGCTTCTTCTCCTGTCCAGATTAGCCAAACTTAACACTCTGAAACAGAAAGAGTTGGAATTTTTTCTGTACCAATCTGTAATTTAAACTACAAACTCCTCAACTTAGAGCCACTATATTCTTTTAGTTTTGCTCATTTAATTGGTATTATTTTCAGGCATCCTTATACCTTGGACCAAGACTTCCTTAAGTCCTTGCAGCTGGCAAATTTGACATAGAATCTGCCACTGCCATCTACTAATGCAGGTAGCATTCAAATAGGGCTTTTAATCTGCCTTTTAGCTGAACTTGTGGTAGATGAGGTTTTACATGGGAGAGCAATGAAGTGGGGATGGAGGAAAAAGGGACAGGAATGTAGGAAAGAAGTGGAGAAAAATGTGAATAGTAATGTTTGACCTTTGTCAGGGTAATCTAACTAATTCTAACTGAATTGTTTGCTTACTGAACCTTCTTCTACAGGGCTGTTTGAAATCCCCATTTATACCCCCAATTGTAACGCTCTCCCTTCAGCTGCCTCTGTGACAAACAGATCTGCGTATCTTGCTCCAGCAGCAGGGATTTCTCCTGCTCTGATGTGGGATTGCTGTGATTCAGCAAGAGAACCAGTGCAGCTGCATCAGTTCTGCAGCATGACCAGCCTGGCAGTGCGAAGCATTCCTTGACTTTGCAGCCTTTGGGGGGAACAGCATCACCTGACAGTGTCAGCAGTGCCAAAAGGTTTTCAAGTGCTGGAATCAGGGAGATGTTTCACTGCTTTTCTCTTAACTTTTTGTTGTAGTATGAGGAGGTCACTGTCACCCACCCATTTATTTACAGGTAGGTATGTCCATGAGAGATGCACTGCGTGCTGCCTCTTAGTCTGAGGATCTTAAGCTGCTGACTTCAAACAAATGAAGCTGTGCTTATTGCCTGTTTCCCTGTAGTTTTGTCAGTAGGTCTGGTCCAAGTAATTTTTTCCCTCTCTGTTTCCATTTCTGGGAGCTAAAATTTGTTTATTCTACCAGACAGGGCTTATGGAGCTCATTAAAAACTGTAATGCATTTTTAGATCTTGGCTAGAAGATGAAAGAGCAGTAGGAAATATTTCAGCAATTATTTCATTGTGAGAGCAGAGGAAGCAGTTGAAGAAAGCTCTGTGTGTGTATCAAAATGTCTTTCTGGAGTGAATCAAGGACATGCTTAACCTACCCTAGGTTACCATTTTCATCACTGGCCACCACAAATAGCCTAAGAGAAAAGGGAAGGAAAGCTTAGGGAAGCTGCTGAGTTGTTCTGCAGGAAGACTGCTCTTTTTTTTTTTGTTGCTGTTCTGCAGTCAAATCCTTCATTGCTGGTGACTATTAACAGGGAGCCAACAGTGAGAACTTTGGGGCAGTCTAGTAAGAGGAATACGAATGTTTTACTGCATGCTTTACTGCTGCACAGACAGTGTAGGCACTGGAGACAGTGTGCTCCTTCCCAGAAGCAGAGGACTCTGGTGGGGGTGAACCTGAGGCAGAAATTATTTACTCTTGATCTGGATTGGGGGAACCAATCCAGTTGGGGGACTGTGGTTCATCCTGATAGGAGTAAGTTTTCTTGGCAAGCTTCCTTATTTTTGGAAGCTGTAGTACTTTTCTCTTTGGTGTTGGTTGGAGTTCCCTGAGGCTCAGGGTCTCCATGCACAGCTCTGGAAGAGGTGCAGGGGTGATTTTCCGGGCTTTCCATGACTACCTGCCTGTGTCCAGCTAAGAAATTTTACTTCTCTGTATTTTTTTTATCTTGCAGAGGGATGGAAAGAACATAGAATTTTTGCTTCATAATGCTGGTGTCAGTATTTGCATTCCAATGAGGCAAAACCAGCACTAAACAGGAGAAAAATTCTGGCTGTGTTAAGCAGAATACAAGACTAGGAAATGATTGTCATGACTTGGGGGCACATTTCTCGTTGCATTGGATGATAACACACCAGGTTAGCCAAGACAGCTAAGTCTGTGCTTAACTGCAGATATGCCAAACTTGCCTCTGAATTTAGGGAGTGTTTGGTGCTGTCATTCTCATGCTTGGTTTTCCTGGGCCTGTGCTATTACCTCATCTTTATGGCAGTGATAGAGGAAGGGCTTTTTAGCCATACCTGATGAGTGCCCAGGTGAGAACACTTGAGATGGAGCTCACTGAGTGGTGGACCTTCAGAAAATCAGCTTCACTGTGGTGTCACCAGCAGAGACAAGTGGAAACTGAAATATTCATACGTGCTGATGACTTGGAAAATGCTGTGAGAGCATTTGCTGTAGCTGAGGGTAATTCCAAGGGAAATCCCAGAAGAATGGGAAACTCCTACAGAAGTTGAGAGGCAGTGGTGCTTGCACCTTGTCTGATGGCTTGCTTTGAAGATGGACATGTGGCTTCTGCAGGTGTGTAAACCTGCATGGATTCTTGGCTGGTGGCAAATAATGCAAATGGGTACACATTGTTCTATAACCAATCCCTCCCCTCCCTGAATAACATTTGGATTTTTTTTTTTCTTCATTTTATGACCTGCAGAGTGGTATTTTTTTCATCTCTGAACCTGACATGCCTCACAGGACTGCAGAACTAGGTTCCAGACAAAGCTTCATGGTTACTGGTTACCAAGCTTTTACCCATCTGGGATGTTTTTACTTCTGCTAGGTGCCTGTGAGGGTGAGGGAGGAGACAGGAGCACCAATTCTTCCTGCCCTTCCTGTATCGGGTGGTAAATGACTGATCTTTCTTTTCCCTTCCTTGAAAGCAAGGGAATACTTTGAGCAGGTTGCCATCCCCATCTCTCTGTTTATGAGCTGTTAATTGCTTGTTGTCACTATGGTTAGTATGGTTTAGGAAAGGGAGTCCTTCCATCCTTGCCACAGCTTTCTCTTCATAAATATTCTCAGAAGATAGAGAAAAAATAAATTCCCCTAATATTCAAAATTCCCATTACTGAGCCTCTCTTCTCTGTCAGGACCTGCCCCAGTTCTGTGAACTAACAGAACTCTCCACCTGAGAGTCACACTGTGATACTGCCTGAGGTTTGCAGAGCTCCTCTCAATGAGCAAATGCTTATTCTGGACACCAACCCCAAGGCCATGAAAAAACTGCCTTCCTTCTGTTGACCTGTTGAACTCTTGGAAAGGAGACAACATATTAATTGGAAGAGCAAAATGATTTTATGTCTTCACTTCCCTTATTTCTTCCAGGTTCGTAGTTTACAATACCCTCTTTAAAATATCATTTTTGCTTGACACAAACCACTTCTGTGTAGGAGTTATCTTGACATCTGATTTTTTCGTTCCAAGTTATTGCTTCCTCCTACTTATCCCACTGTTTCCTTGGTCAGTGCATGCATTTCCTGTCATTTGTGGGACAGAATCTCTGGGTCAAACACTGGTGTCCTTGTAATTTGCTGGTTTTGTGCTGATACCTCCCTGTGTTTGACCTGCTGCTGCCCCTTCCTATAGAGTGACATTGGTGACATGGGATCTATACCTTAGTGCTGGTGGCAGCACTTCTCTTTGCTCCTGCCCTTTGCCTGAAAGGAAAGATGAAAAGAGATGTCCTCATCTGTCACCTTCCTCTGCTACTGGGCAGAGAGCAGGGGAGGAGAAGCCCTTGCTCTGGTGTGATGTTCAACAGGCAAAATATTTGATTTGCAACTGACCAAATAGTGAATAAAAGCGAGTTTATAAGTACATTTTTTTTATAGTTTACGGTCCTTCTGTCTGCCCACAGCCACCACAGTGCGATGAAAATGGCAGGGCAGACCAAGGACTCTCTCTTTGAAAGTGAAGCTCTTCCTCTCAGTGTTTGCAGTGTGTGCCATGTCTGTGCTGGACTGAGCACCTGATGGACCTTTTGGCCCCTTTGGCAGCCTCTCCTTCAGCCTTCCCTGCTGTGCTTTCAGGAAAAGCTCTCAGAACCACGGCAGTGTTTGCTTTTGTGCCTCTGAGTTTCACTGGGACTACCTGTACCTCACACCCAATCTTCTTGTCACGAGATTTATGCTCTGTTTTGAGGGGAAAGCTGAGAGATAAAGGCAAGATTGACGCGCAGTGGTGATTCCCAATTGGACTTGAAGATCTAAGCAACATCTGCTCAACTAGGCCAGGCTGCTCTGCCAGCCCTGAGGAGTTTCCCACTGTGGTATAGGGCAGTTTCAAAATGACTTGGAGCGGAGCTGGTGCTGGAGTCACAGTGAAACCCGTGTGGTCTCGTTACTTCTGGTCCATGGCTCCCTTGGTTGATTCTCCCGAGCGGCTGTGATGTCCCAGCTCTGGTGGCAAATGTTGCCTTTGAGGAAGGGAGGGCAATAGACCCTACTGTTGGGTGCAGAAGGTCACTCTGTGCTCACTGCCTCGCTGTCCCCTGGGCAGACCTGTTGATGGGGGCGGTGGGGTTGGCTCACCCAGGGTGTTGTAAATGCCAGTAAAGTTATTTGCTTTCACATTGAGGTATTGGTTTTTGCAAGTTGTTATCGATCACAATGATTTCAATATGGTACTATTTGTAACCCCTTTTAACTGCCTTAATATAGTATAATCTGTATAAGCTTTTGTATGTATTGTATTTAATAAATACATACATGTGATAATAAATAAATACATGTGATAAACATGTAGTAGTGTGATAAACATCTACATTAGTTTAGGCTTTTGCAAAATATTAAAATAGAGAATATGGAATGTTAACTTTTGCAGGATGCTTTTATTTTTAATTAACTGACATTGATGACTTAGATAAGTTTGTAGAAATAGCTACTGTCTGCATGATTGGATAACATTGAAGATAACACACAGCATTGAAAGAAAGGACGTGAAAAAACTCCTGCCACTGGTCCTGTGGCTATCAATAATGCCCCATTTGTCATTGTGAGGAACTGGCATATACACTGTGAGGAAATTACATACATGACTCCCAAAAAATCAAATCTACGCTATTGCACGACAGGTCAAAGATAAAAGAATTCCCAGAACACGTGAAAGAACTCACAGGAATGTTTAAATATGTATAAACCTCATAAATATGTGTGTGAACTACGTAATAAGAAAATATATAAGAAAATTGGTCTAAGCTAATGCTGTGCTTTTGGCAGTTTGCCAAGCACTCTAGTGCTGGATATTGTCCCTTTTATCCCTCATTAAACTTGTGAAAATTTTAAACAGCAAGCATTGTTTCTCATGCAGGGCATCTGAAGAAGTGCCAGTAACACCTTATCTCTTCAAGTCAAGGCAGTAAATAGGTTTAGTCTGGTTTATAACTCGGTATGCATTTTAGTTGAGATGTGTTCATTGGATTGAATGCTTCTAAGTCAAGTTTTGAGACGAAGAGCTGTCACCTGGGCTGAACAAATCTCTAATAAGAAATAATATGTCAGATTGGCCTGTTGTCATTAGTGGAGAAGGGACACACCCTCTTCATTCTGAAATCCTCATATTGTAAAGTACACTGGTCCCCTGTGGATCAGGCAAATACTTCTGCAATTAGATTCTCAGGGTAGGAGTAGACACTGAAACATTTTGATCCAAACATCATTCTAAAATCACAAATGTGGAAACAAAGTCTGGGGCAGAGCTCTTCTCCTTGCTGGTTGTCAATATAATTTTGAAGTTGACAGTAAAGGACTAAAGTCTGAGCTGAGGGAAAAGTGAAGACTTGCTTGCACATCTTCTTTTTTGCATATTCTATTCATTTGCAGGATTTTTTGCATTGTATCTTTGTATCCAAGCTTCAGTCCTAATACTGAAGAGCAGAAGCCACTCTCAGGAGTGCGCAATGAGGAGGGAAGAGCCTGCCTAGACATTAGGGTTCTCCTTTGCTGAAGAAGAGCTGGTTACAGCCATTGCAAAAATCAGTGCTCAAATTAGAAAGGGCTGCTGACCATGTGGAGTCTCTCTATGAAATGGCCACTTCTGCTGCTGTAGCCAAAGGCCTGAGGCAAAACCTCTTGGATCTGAATGCTTGAATTGTCTTGCGCAATTTGGTTTTATCAGGTTCTGAATTAACTTGGAGGACGATTCCAGGTTGTTCCTGGGGAACACAGGCTGTGACAGGATCAAAGAAAGCCACTGGATGTGTGGTACAGAATGATCTGTCTCAGAATAGCAAACGGCCTAAAAATGCCTGCTGAAGTGACTGCACTTTGCAAGTGTTTGCTAATTTGGTGGCCTGCTCAAGTGGGTGAGTGGGAGCTCTAGAGTTGAACACTGAGAACTTGTCCTGGTCAGGGCTGAGCACTTTCAGGTCTAAGATTAATGCTAACAGCCTGTGCCCTGCTCTCAGCATGAAGGATCTGCTGGCACAACCTGCAGATGTGTCTCAGAGCAGACAGGAGCAGACATGTATAAATTTATGAGGAAAAAGAAAAAAAATCCTTGAGTTAGACTGAAGAATTCACCTGCAAGATTCAGTCAGTGGGAAGCCAGTCCTGCTGGAGGTAATTTCATTCAGTGACCATTTAACTCAAGAAGAGAATAATTTGTAAGAGGTTTAGCACATTCACAGCTGATCCCAGGCTCTTGGAGGAAGGGAGGAATGCTGTTCCAGGTGATGGATCCCTTGGTTTGTTTATGGGAAAGGGTGTGGTGGCTTTTTGTGAAAAGACCTTTGTAAAAGGTGGTCCTGTACAGGAGCTGCAAATCTCTCTGTCTCTGGGGTGTCCGGGCCAGAGCCCCCAGATGCTGTGGGGTAGAAATGAAAAGCAGAGTCCAAGCTGGGATCATTGTTCAGGAGCCCTGTTGTTGTACTGGTCCAGGGAGGGAAGCCTAAGGGATGGAGGAATGCAGGGCCCTGCTGCCCTGAGCTCTGCTCTCACTTTGATTTACAGGAAGAAGGGGCTGGGAGGAATGGTGTGACATGGCTATAGTCACATTTAAATGTGAGGTTTGGAGTTTAACTGCAGCCTAATGGCAGCAAATTATTGGGCTGACTTATATTGCCAAAAAAATACGTTCTCATTTCTCCACATATCCCTGCACAAAGGAAGAGAGGGTAGTGCTGCAATTTTGGATTATCCCAACAAAACCCAATTTTAGGCCTTGCACTCATTCCATGGTGTAGCTGAAACATGCTTTATTGAATATTGTTAGCAGAAGTTGCTGGAGGGATGTGAATGACCTTGTGATGGCCTGAGTGGTGAAAACAAGGATTCCAGACATGTGGCAGTAAATAACTTGTGGCTGTGGATGGGATGGTTGGAGAGGGACTCACTGTTTAATCTTTGAGGCTGGGAGCCTCAGAAGGTCACACCAGTGAGAGCACTTGGAGCTCATGACACATTTTCCCAGAAGAGTAAACCATGGCAGATGCCTTGTGTGAAGTTTTGTTAATGAAATGCCTTACATAAGCTGAGCACATCTCCTATCTGGGCTGGGCTGGACCCTGTGCCTCTGTGGGTGAAGCATGTCTGTCTGAGGCAGAAGTGGGTGTGCATGCTTGGATACATCTGGGGAGTGTAAAAATTTCTGGCCATGTGCCTGCAGGAGAAAAGGAAGGTCACTTGAACGTGTGTTACATGTTCAACCAGCCAGACATCATTTCTGGGAAGAAAGAGACACTGTGGCCTTGCAAATACAGTGTGTGATCCCCCCAAACTCCAGAATTTCTGCTTTGAAAACTAAAGATGGGTAAGGCCCATTAAGAAGTAGAGGGCTGACATAACCATTGCACAATCTGTTTCTGTGCTGTCATTTCTCTATTCCTCTTTTCACCTTCTTGTAAAAGTTCTAACTATTGAGCCATACAGTTATCTGGACTTAATTTTCTTTTCCCATAGGCCTCCTGAAGCCTGGCTGTTGTATAATTCCTCTAGAAGATGAGGTGCTGCTCCCCAAAACAGTGTTGGGCTGGTGTTGGATACACATCTCCAGCCTTAGGTTATGCCCCACCCTATAGTTGTGCCAAAAGGGAAAACACCGAACACCTTTAAGGTCCTGGACTGTCTGGTGCATGTGGCAGAGAGCTGGGCTTTTGGGGGTGCTCAGCTCTCTGGTCCAGCATGGTGGCATCTCTCTGCATGGGGCCTTGGGGACACTTCTCCATCTTTAGGCTGCCACTGTTGATGCACACTGAGCCCTGGTGCTGGCAATAAGTGAGTGCAAGCCTTTCAGCAATGCTGAGCTGCCTGCCTGGCAATGGTTACCCCCTTTTTTTTTCTTTTCTTTTAGTTTCCTGCTGCTAAGTTATTTTTCCCCAGCTAATAGGTGGTGCCAGCTGACAGAGCATGGGAATGGATGGTGAATGGCAGCGTAGGAAAAATACACTCTGGTCACAGTGGTGTGCAGGGAGGCAGGCACAGGGACAGTGCCACAGGCCTGGGCTGCTGTGTGACCCAGCCCTCGGGGCTCGGCACTGTGCTGTGCACCCCCAGATTTTCCTTGGCATGCCAGCCGTGGGTGCGATTGGTGCTTTCCCACTAGAGGGCAGTTTTATCATGCCTGCACTTCCAGAGGGTGCTGATCCCACTCCACACGCTTTCCAAGACCCGCAGAAATTCAGATGAAAGCCGTGATCAGTGTTTAATTAGTTCAGCAGCCACCAAGTGCCTAATGAATGACAAAGCCATTGATTTGGAAATACACTACTCGAGTTAAAGCAGATATCAAGGCCCCTTTTTTTTTTTTTTTTTGGGGGGGGGAGCAAGCAGCAAGTGTGTCACAGTCCCATGGAAATGAGTGTGGCTGAGGCATGTATTCTGCATGGAGTGGGCACACAGCTCCTTGTGGAGCTGGTGAAAGTGGAAACAGGGCAGGTTTGTACCATGGAATTTGAATGTAGTAGTCAGATATGCATATAGAGAGATAGATATTATTATATAATATATAGGAATATATATAATATATAAATATATATATATATATCATATTATATATTATAATAAGAATATATATATATATTCTGGAACTTTACAAAGAAAACTCAAAATACAAAAGTTCCTTACTGAGACATCAGCAGACCTGGAGGTTTTGCTTCCCAGGCAAGAGAACATCTCTCAGTTCTGCTGATGACATGTGAGAGGATGGGAACTGAGTTTCTCAGCTAGTGAGGAGCATAGGATCAGTTATGATCTTGTCCTGTAACCCAAATTTGGTCATATCCTGATATGACATTTTTCCCAACACTGAAGTTGGGCTTGTTTGCTTCTGCTACTCCCCAGCTATGCATGCACAGCACGGAGGGAATGTGCTCCTCTCTTCCTTCTGGGTGCCTGGAAAGATCCAGGCTTTTGCCTTCCCGAAGTCTGAGCTCAGAGAAATGAGAATGTGAGAAATGACCTTGCTGGGAAGCTCCACAGACAAGATTTCTTCCTTTTTTTTCATAGTCTAGTTTTACTTGCCCTGGCCATTTGTGTCTAAGCCAGGCATCTGGAAGGAGTGGCTGAAGTCATGCTTCTTGGCCTTTTTGTCCTGGGGTCAGGAGTTTCTAGGTTTTTGTCTTACTAAGCCTTTCCAGCAAAGTCTGATCCAGACACTGTTACTGACATACTTGTAAGTCAGTGTTGCACTCTCTCCCCATTCCATTTGCGAGGTGGGAAAAGGGTCTGAATTCTCCTTCAGGGCCTGGCCTGGCTCCAGTCTCTCACTTTTTTTCAGGAGATAGCAGTGCTTTTTGCATCACAGGTTCCTTTTCAGCCCTGCTGGAAGTTGGCTGATCCCATCAGAAGCCAACAGTGTTGGGTTGTAGCATCAGGGCCCTGCTCTAGGTGCAGGACAGAGGTGTAAATCTGTGATTTTCCTGAATATTGCTTGTATTGGGAACTCTGGCTGTGATGGCCCTTTCTTGTGCTGCCGGCCAGAGTCTCTCCAGGACAGTCAGAGCAAGTTTGCAGCTGCCAGGAGCAGAATGATTGCCCTGAGTGGGCTGCGTGGGGCTCAACCCAGGCAGAGCTGAGTGAAGTTCTTGTCCTCAAACTTTGCCTCACAGGGCCAGGCTCCAGATCCTTCTGCTGCCTCCTCGTGCCATCCCCTTCTGGTCGTGTGCATGCCCCTCATCTGGCAGCTCTGGCAGTAACAGAAGGACAGAGAACCCCAGGCTCGGAATGTGTCCCTGGTGGCTCTCTCTTTCTCTTCTGCTTCTGAAGGGACTTTTCCCAGCAAAGTCTTCCCTGTGACCCTTGTCTCCAGGAGGAAACACAGCTCTGTCCTGATCCCTTCTACCCTCGTGGATTTGATCCGGCACGGCTTCTGTGATAAGCTTATCACGTTGTTTTGGGATCTCACACTGGTTGTTTGTTTATCTAATTGCTTAGTTTTTTAAATGTTTCCAGAGAAACTGTAGGCTGCTTCCTGTTAACTAGACAACCCTCTGTTCTCCTCATCTGCCTCTCCTCTTTCTCAAGTTTCCCATGAGGAGTTGTATTGCTCTTAAGATCCTTGTCCTTCTTTATTGTCTTTGTGTCCAAGAAGTGTTTTCTGGGCAAGTCTCTGTTCCTTTCTCTGCAATGGTAAATCTGCAGAGACCCAGGCCTTAGGAGAATTACATTAGCAGCTTTCTGTGCTCTTCAAAAATTAAGAGCAAAATCTGTG
>VWZN01016121.1:45153-117346 GCA_013396955.1 Regulus satrapa
TTTTTTTTTTTTTTTTTTTTTTTTTTTTTTTCTGTGAGGTTTGACTAGAAATGGGTGAAATCATATTTAAATACCGTTTTGTGGTTGCTCTGATGAAAAGTGGGTTTTAATGATATTTCTTCATGACTTGCTCTCTGGTTCCTGACTCTGTTTCTGCTAACCACCAGTCTTTAAGACAGTAGTAGAGAACAGACTGTTAATTCTGCTTTGTCTCTGGAGGATGTGCTGGAGCTGCCTCTTTCTGCCATGCTCTGCTCAGTTAAATCCAGCTCATGCTCTTGGCGCTTGAAATCACAGCTGCTCTGTGTGTCATAGGTAGGGGAAGTGAGGACCACATCCTTTAAATGCTTTAGGGCTACTATTGTATGATTTTGAGGATTTGAGAGGATTTTCTTGGGCAGGATGCTTCCCTTAGGAGTGTCCTTAGTCTGGTCCTGCATGCAGGTTCTGGGCTGTCTCCAAAATAGAGCTACAGCCCACCAGTCTGGCAAGTATTAGCTCTCTTGGGTTGGATAACCTGCTCTTTGTCTCTGTGGTCTTATTCCAGTGTTTCTATTTTGTTGCTAGTTGGTGCTTTTTATTCTGTTTCTTCAGAACATGGAAAAAAATTGAATATGTTTTATTTCAACATAGAACAGTATAGTCTGTTACAATTTTTTAAAATTTTCTTTTAAAACAAGTGATTAGGCAAAAGCACAATGACTCATTCTGACTCAACTGAGGTTTTTCAGAAGAGGTAAGGCAGGATGGGGTCTGAAACCTCTCTCACCTTCTCATTGGTGAGTGTGGAAGATCAAAGTACTGTATTGACATATTCTGAGAACTTTCTGTGAAGCCCAGCATCCCAAAATATCAAAGGTAGCGTCAAATTCCCTATTCCTGCTGGCATTGTCTCCTGCCAGCTTGGTTTTCCAGAGCAAGGAGCTGCAGTGAGCCAGGCCCCTGGTGCTGCCTGGAGTGGCTTCAGGGCCCATGGATAACTCTGCCTTTGGTTGGAAGCAATTTTTTAACATCAGAAGGTTTTTGATTTTTGTCTTCCCCTCTTGTCCTCCTGCTGAGTTGTCTTTGCCAAGATGACCCAGAACTTTGCCACCCACAGCCTCCTGGTTCTGGGAGAGTGGTAATTGGGACACATCATCTCACATCACAGCTTATCTCTTGTTTCCTGTGTTCAGCCCCACCACCATGGAAAATTACATGGGTGGTACAGGGAAAAGAGACTTCATCTTCCATTTTGCACAACAAGAAGCTCTGGAAATAGCCTGGAAGTTGCTGATTTCTGTTTTGCAGTGAACTTTCCTCATGACTGTATGTACAAAATATTCTTTGATTCACTTGTTGCCCATCTCATATAAATGTGTTTAACTAGAGTGAAACTATTTAATTCTTCTGACTTGGTATTTTCTTTTGTAAGAAAACAATTTCCAGTGATATTTCCACTTATCTGGAAGAACTGAGGGAGGAAGGAAAATGACTCTTGACTAATTTCACTTGCTGGCTCTTCTGCTGTCACATATTCCTCTCTTATTCCCTGAGCACTGGGAATGAGGGGTTTCCCTGGGATTAGATGTGAGATGTTGACCTGATATTTGTCACTTTGGTGATCTGACCCCCAAGCTGTCCCTTAGGAGATGGGCACTGTTGCTGTTGTGCTCTCCCTTCAGTCTTTTATTATTGAACCTTTGCCCAAAGCAAAGCCACTGTCCAGGTGAATATTTGCTTTAAATATTCCATTATTTTCTCTGAAAACAAAAAAATGGAAAGACTAACAGTAAAAAGTGCTGTCAGTCTTTAATTATACAACTCAGCATTCCTGTGGGTGTTAGTCCAAATAAGGTTGCAGGGCTGTGTGGTGATTTGGGAGGAGTTGCCAGTGATTTATGAGAAGAGGAGGGAGAAGCTGCTGGTCAGGTGAATTTGCAGTGCAGAAAGTTGTTTGTTTCTCAGCCATGGCATGCAGCTTCCCTTAAGCACAGCATTCCTCCCTCTATAAGCAATTCTTACACTTCCTCCTGCAGCTGGAGTAAATATGTCCCAGAAATGATTCTATTGAGAAAGAAAATCAGTTGATTGCCTTGAAATAGTAAATATGCTGGCCATAGGAGAGACTTCTTGTTCTCTTCCCAAGAGAAAGGTCAGAGTGGTCCAGGTGGGTTCAAAGAGGGTTATGCCTTGTTTGGGTCATGTTTGTTGCTCATTGCAAAATCACCTAAGAAGCTGACCAAATTTTGAATTTCCACATCAATTCAAAACTCTGAAGTGTTCTTCTTAGGCCAAAATGTGCCAGGAAAAACCAAGACATTTTAAATTGCTGAGCTATTTTTGACATTTCTCCAGATAAAAAAATAGCTTTGGTTTCAAAACTAAGTCAGGCTTGTGTGTTTTCTTGTAGTTCAGTATCAAGTATAATCTTCCTGTGAGCCTCTTAGCTCATGAGTTACAGCCTGGGGTTATGCTACTGCCATTCTAACTGTTAATACAGTTTTGTCTATGGAGGTTTTGGCTCCTGCAGCGGTATGCACAGCTTGAGTCAATTTAAAATATTGTAAGAAATGTAGTCTAGGTTCTAAAGAACCTAGGAAGAGTAATTTTTTTTTCAGACTGCAAGGAAGGCATAGCCCTGTGTTATTTAATACTGCCTTGAAATGAAATAGCTGCAGCACAGTTCAGCAAAGTGAAATATTTAATTAGAAAGGAGCAATCTGACCAAAACTTCTCTTCACAATTTCTTGACAGAAATTCAAAACAAAATTTAAAGATATAAAGTGAGGAGGGGGCAATTTGATTTTTTGTGGAAATTTCCGTTTTCTTGTGAGAAAACTGTACTGCCATTATGTTCTATCCAGCCTTAGGAGGGAACACATCAGTTCTCCTTTTGAAGAAAACTAGGCAAAATAAACCACAAATTTTAAATGCTTAGTGCAATGTTGAATTGCTATGATTCATGCATCATCTGAAATATCTTCTGCCAATTGCCTGCTTTTCTACTGTCTTCTTCTGTCCCTGTAGTTTTATTGGCTGTAATCCTGACCCTACCCAGGTCAATGCCAAAGATTCCGCTAATTTCCTTTGAGAGAAGGGATTTCACCTGCTCTCTGTTTTAGTAGTGGTGGATAGAATACATCACAAAACTACTCTGCAGTGCTTTTCAGTTCCTTCTAACTCTGGTTTCAGTCCTCCCATGTTTTACTGGTTCTGAGAGAGAAAGTCTCTAAAGAATCCTAAGAGTAAATCTGAGACTTGTTCTGTACTTTATACGGTAAATTCTAAATACTCCTATTGGAGTCATGTTAAGGAGTTCCAAATCTCATGGGGGGTTGCCCTACTCATAGGGAAATTCTTGCTGTGTTTTAACACTGCTGGCAGGTGATCTGGAGATTTGGTGTTAAGGAATTGCTGTGAGCTTGACAATTTAGTGTTCTAAAGTCAGACAGATGCCCAGCTACATGAACTAAGCTTGACAGGGTCATAGACCTGGCAGTGGGGATATGATATCACCCATGAAGGGAGAGCCTGGGTGAGATTTTCAGTGCTCTACTCATTTTACTAACATGCAGGTTTTTGAAACCTTCCTTTCACACAAATTGTGTTCTGTAGTTTGAGACGTTGCTCAAACCCTGTGGCTATAAAAGCCAGGTTGTTCAAGGCATCAGCAATTGCAGGAGCTGGGATTTGGGAAATGGAAAACAAGAGGCTCTACCTTGCTTTGGAGGCTTTCTTCTGCCATTGTGAGTGACTAACATCAATCTCTCTCCAAACCATAAAGAATATCTCCAGTTTGTTAAGAAAACACAAATAACCAAGGCTCGCCAATTGCTTTGGGCTCTTTAGACACCTCAAGAGCAACCAAAACACCAAGTCTTGCCTTCAGTAGCTCCCAGGGTCCTGGAACTGGGGTAGCCTGAGGAATAAACCAGCCTCTGCAGAGTGGGCAGTGAGGCACACTTGTTGCTAGTCCCCTTTCTCAACTGTTGAAGTTTCCTCCAAATTTCTATTACTTGAGCAGTATTTTGAGGCTGAAATGTTGCTTGAGATTGAACAATTTTGTGAAACCTGTACCCTGAAAAATATTTCAGCTTCATTCACCAAAAATTCAAGATGAATGAATAACTGTGCTTAATAAGGGAAAGAGAGAAGTTATTTACCAAATCTGGAAACATATGGAAATGTGCAGTTCTGAGGAAGAGGGCTCTCCTGCAAGCCTCCAACCCACACAGCATCCCAGCATCCTGCCCTTCTTGATGGGGGCATGTTCTCACTTATTCACTCCTTCACCTTCAGAAAAAAAAAAAAAGTCCTGAGGTTTACAAGACATTGCATCATGTTTATCAGGATGATGTTTATGGATTTTAGGAGACTGAACATGATGTAAATTATTTTGCAAACCAGACTTTTTTTTTTTTTAGCCCCTGCAATTTCCTATGGGAGCTCACACAGTCCGTGTACTAGTATGCAGTAAAGAAAAAAAAATTCTTTTTGTTTCTTATAAATCTATTCCCTGAAAAAGTTAATCAGCTGCCCTTGGATTTTGTGCAATGATGAATCTTCTTGTCACTTATAGTTGTGTGTCTATTTACTACCTCTTCTTCCTATAGCAAAGTTTTCCCAACTGAAAAATCCTTCTTTGCCTAATCCTTATTCAGCTGCTTTTTTCCCCCCACTTGCCCCCCTCCCCCCCTTTGCTTAACTCCAGTGTATCTTCCAAAAAGGTAATTCCTAATGCTGTGTTACCTCTCATGAGTCATGAGTTTGCCTTCAGTGTTCTGTATGAGGACATTGGGTTCTCCTTCCAAATTAATTTCACCTGTTGAAATTAGAACATTGAAAACTTGAAACTACTTGAAAACCTCTGGGGAAAAAGACATTTTTAATTTTCAGCCCCTGGTGTCTTATTTTGTTGTCAGTGTCTTTTCAGAGCTATCCACAGTGAAATCTCAAGCTAACTTTTGGTATGGGTAGGTCTATCTCAAGCATTCACAAATCCCTCTGCTTATTTGTCTTGCTTGTTGTAAAGACTTTTGGTAGTTTTTCTTAGTTTTAGAACTGTGTACACACACATCAAGTTTCCAGTATTAGTAGATGATGAGCAATTACTACACTTTTTCTGGAATTTCATCTCCTGCTGGGAAGTAATGTGAAATGGGAATGCTTTCCAATTAAATGCTGTGTTTGGTTAGTTGTCAGTCTGCCAGACTTATTGACACGAGCTGCCACTCTGCCCAGAAGAGAAGAGAACAACCTGTTCCCTCTGCAGCTCCTGTGCTGATCAGGGTTTTCCCTCTGCCTCTCAGATGCCCATTTGAATTTGGTGGAATAACCCTGTGCGTGCTTTTGTATGTAAAGCAGAAACGAATCCAAAGCCAGCCAGATTGAGAGGATTTGTCTGCATCTCCTCAGCTGTTTTTGTTTGGCAGCCAGGTGTCTGTCTGAAGGGTGTCTGTCTCCATGTCTGGACTGTGGTTTGCCATTTCTCTCCTGCATCAAGCAATTTTCCTTTCTTAGGGGACCAAGGGCAAAGAGGTTGCCCTGGACTCTCAATGCTGTGGGCATTTTTCCCCTTAAAGGGGGGAAACCCCTACGGAGACAAGTAGAATGAAATGCACAGTAGAGGAGAAGTGTGGGGATGTGGAAGAGCTGGTGTTGTGTGGATCTGGGAGAGGGAGCTGCTAGTGCCAGCGAGGCTATTGAGGAGCAGTGGGGCCACTGTGGGGTGTGGAGGGTGTCAGGGCTGTGTAGGAGCAGGGCAGCAGCAAGCCAGGAGTCAGGAAGAGCTGGCTGGGAGGTGCAGCAATGAAGAGCTCTGCAACCTTTGGGATACATGGTGTAGTGGCAGAATTTTCCGATCCATCTGATGAGAAGACATTCCTCTGCTTACGGATGTCTCCTGAGTCACTGTTTGAGTTGAACTTTCAGAAACAGCCCCCCTGCATTTTTTATGAGTGGTGTTAGCAATTGAGGACCCAGAAATAGCAGCAAAAAGCATAAATTCCTTCTAGTGGCTTATTGTTTTTCTATTTGTCAACAACGCAAGTATTTCCCTTGTACCTGCCTGACGTAGATCCTGCCGAGAGGAATGAATCTGGGTTTCCATGTTTAGTCTGTCTTTAACTTCAGATCAAAAATGTTTAGTTTTAAGGGAAGAGCTTCTTAGCTACTAATTTCATTTTTTTTATCTTAAAATTTCATTTTAAGATCTGGAGCCTGAGTGCCTGTCACAGCTCATGTTATCACTAGAAATAAAAACTGTGCCTTACGAACTCAGCCTGACAATTTTTGATTCTGATGTGGAACAGCAGCTTGCTTGTTCCTCTGTGGAGGTCTTAAATATGTGCTTGTGTAGCTCAAATTACCTGGGACTACTCCATGTAAGAAAAGAAGGAAAATAATAGCATTCAAACAAGCAAATAACCATGTGCAGGACAGTAAATTATTCTCCACATCCTTTGTGAGTGGGGAAAAAAGGGTCATGAGCTGGAGGAGATGTCTTCTAGCAGAAGGATGGTGAGGCACTGCCATCAGTCATCTGTGGCAGCTGCTGTGGCTCTGAAGTCACAGCTTTTCTGGACAAGGCTACTGCAGTGGCTTATACACAGAGCAGATGTTCTCGTTAACTCATAAAAGTGCAGCTGCAGTCTCATCCCTTTCATCCTCTCAAAGGCTCTTCTTGCACTGATTTCACTCCATTAGGAAGTTCTGAACTGTTTGGTTTCCCTTGTGCAAGACTTTCTCCTTTGTCACAAACTCCCCTGTATCCCTCGTGTCCTGGTGTCTGGTTCATGCTTATGTGACCCTGTGGTGCTGCTCTTTTTGCTGTTTTGACTTTCAAAGAAAAGAGGCTCTGTGTCAACAGAATACTTCCCCTCCAGATGCTGGGCTAAGCCCGTGAAGGTGTTCACATGCAGTCGCTGTGTTTGAGCTGGGAAGTTTCCAAATAAATTGAGAAGAGACAGTGCAGCAAAAGATCCTGGCACGAGTTAGGGTGTCAGAACAGCTCATGTGTCCTTTGTCAGCCTGTCCTGCTTTTCTGGTGCCTTGGTGTTGTTATCAAGCATTTCATCATGTGAGAAAGGGAAAGAGATAATGAAAATATCCCTGTGCATGGGAAGTAGAGCTGCCACAGTAAAAGCGAAGCAGTGACCTGGAAATTAGGTGTTCTGAGCCACCAGGGATAGGTGCTCAGCCTTTTTGGAAAGAAAAGTTCTTTGCAGTACCTGTGAGGCTGCATGGTGCTGCTTTTATACACAGGCTGCAGGATGGAATGAGCGGGAGAAGCTCCTGTGTCTGAGCTCAGAATTCCTTCAGGGCTTTGGCAGAGTGCTGAAAGAAAGGTCTGAAAAAACACTGGGAAAAAGCCAATTCCACCTTTGTCTGATCATCCACTGTCTCCTGGAACAAGAACTGCAGCAAGGATCACAGGTGTGGCTGTGGATCACCCCAGCTCCTGAACAGGTTTCTTGTTCTCAGATTGGGTCTTCTTAACCCTTCTACCACATCAGGAATTACCCCGGATTTCCACCCATCAAATGCTTAACATTTCATTGTCACAAGAGTCAGGTAATGCTCCAGCTGTTAAAAGTGGAATTACTCTGGAGGCTTGCCCACCCCTAATTATGTGGAGCTTGATGGCTGATGATCTTTGAACCAATTACCACACAGAACTAGAGTGCAGCCAGCCCCAAGGATAAGGGGCTTTACCCCTGGGGACTGCCAGGATCTTAGCAGCATAGGTGAGGCTGTACTAGCCACACAGTAGGTAAGTACTATAATTTTGAGAGTGGATCCAGTTTTCCCAGGTGAACAGGGATCAAATTCTGCCCTGACATTTCAAGCAAGCAAGACCATTTTTGCCATGTGGATGAGAAGTTCTGGAGATCATAAACACAGCAAGTACTGAACTGTTTGGGAATGCCTCTGAGGAAGACCCGTTCTTCAGAGATATGGCCAAAGGGGTTCAGACATTGAAAGAGTTAGTGAAAATGAGCTTTTGGTGTGCTCAGCTAAAAAATCTAGGATTGTGTGTGATTTTTCCTGATTTTATTTATAGGAGGGTTTTTTTAATTACCAGATAATATCCTAGTCTTAGGTGTCCTCTGACATCTGTGAAGAAAATAAATGTTTTTCCAGTTTCAAAGCTGTGATTTGGCAATGAAATGAATGGGAGAGAATTCCTGTGTTTTGCTGTTTTCATTGACTGGGATGTTTTGCAGAAAAGAGATGAGCAGTGCTTGGGGGTGGGTATTCAGGCTCTAAGCTAAAGCTTCTCCTACTAATTGCTTGTTTTGGTTGCTTTTCCTGATTTCCATCTATTTTATTGTCCCGCTGTTGACTATGCCTGTATTCTTGACCTCTATAATAATGTAATCACTTTTTAGCATATAACATCCAATTCACTGTAAATCCTTTTTCATTCTGATATTTTGAGAAGGCTTGGGGATGCTGTCACTGTAAGGACACTCAGGCAGGCAGAACCTCTGCCAGAGGGAAAGACAAAGGAGACTTGAGGCAAAGCAGGAGGCTCCCCTTGTACAGCAGCGAAAGGAGTAAAGGCTGAGTTGTGCAGGTCACCCTCCAGGGAACCTCTCCCAAGCTCAGCAGAAATGGGACCAGTGCCACTCTGCAGTATTTGATGTGGCTTTCTATTTCTTCAGCAACCTCCTAACTTATTTTACCCTGCCCTCACTTCAACACTAATTATTTTATCTCTGCAAATTATCTTGAGAATTGTTAAGTCAAGTGTTACTGTGTGAGGATGATCCACAGAGCAAAAAACTGATTTCCAGCATTGGCCAAAACCAACTCATTTTCCTCAGTGTAATTGTTTTCATTTCATAATAGATTGTAACCTGTTCTTGTTAAAACTTGGCATTCTCTTCCATGTCCCGCTGAATTGTCCTCCCTGCTGTGTGCTACATCAGCTGTTTATTTTATCCTCCTGAAATTTCCTTACCATTGCCTGTGTTTGAAGGTGCACTCTGTCTGCAGCATGTCCTCTTTGACACTGACAGAAAGAATCCATTCCTCTTTTTCCTGTGCCAATAACAATAATTACATAATAGGTCCTCTTCAGTTTTCCTTGTGCTTGGTGTTTCAGTTTGTTTTTTCATTTAGTTTCTGGATTTGATGCATCTCAGAACTTTTTGCAACAACTGTGAAATGATAGTGGCAAGTATGATGTGTCCATGCTGATTTTCACCCACAAGTCATAGAAAATGTCTAGTTTTGTTATTTACAGTCAATGCTGGCACAAACGTACTTGGTCTTTGCCTGTCATTATTCTTTGAATCTATAAAAAAGGATCTGAATGAATCTCAGGATTTTCTGCATAATCAGCTCTTTACTCTACAATGACTTGGATGGGGATTTTGTCATGCTCTGCATGACAAAATGTTGTCCAGCTGGAGAGGTGGCCAATGATCAAAACCAGAGTATTTTGGTATTAAATGGGACTGTTGGAAACACATAGCTTATGCTTATATTAATCAGGTATTTGCTGGGTACACAGGTCCTGAATGAAAAAGCACCAATTGACTATTCATCACCTTCCCCAGTAAGCTGCTCCAGGAGTTAAAAATTTTCTCCAAAATATCTCAAGGTCATGATCACCACCAAAGGACCCAGTAATGGGTAAGAAACTGAAAATCTTCTCAGTACTGTGCAGTAATCCCTTGACTAGGCTGGTGGTTTCCAAGCATTTTGGTGTTTATCCAACAAGCTTTCCTGCACCCACCTGGCTTTTGTCTCATCATGGGAGAAGTGAGGGTAGAAAACTGTTGAAGTCAGCATAAAAGGGTTTCTGTGGTGGTGGTAAAACAGTGTCAGCGTGTGGATGATTCACAATATTGTATTTCTCCAAATGTCCACCCTGCCAGAGCAGGCATTCCTGTCCCTGTGTGACAAGGAAGGAGGTCTGGCAGTAGGAAGTGGGAACGCTTCTGTTTTCTACCATTTCTTTGTATTTATGCCTTGGTTGTTAAGCGGGGCCTGGCAGCAGCTCTGTGCTGCCACAGTCAGAGGTTGGACCACACTCTCCAGGTACAGAAATGCAGGGAAATGGGGGCACATTGTGCCCCTGGGGACACCAGTCCTGTCCCACACTTGTATGCAGACAAGCACCTGCTTGTGCTAAGGAAAAGTAAGATTTGTCCTGGCCTTTTCAGTCACAAACACCTGGTGTGGAAAATGAGGAGATAGGGCAGTTCTGCCTACCCCTTCCTTTTGCTTTTCCATCCATCTTCTCTGGGCTCAAAGAGAGTCTGCAGCCAAAGAAGGCTGTTGGGTCATCACAGCAGCTGGATTCGGATCCATGAGAGGAGAGGATGGGTATATCTGGGACATCACCGCAGCTGGATTCGGATCCACGAGAGGAGAGGATGGGTATCTGAGACTTCAGTTACAGACACTGAGCCAAGCTGGTTGTGCCAAGCATCCTGCATCTGATATCTGCCATGATCATCTTGCTGTGGGCTAGCAGAGAATTTATGTCCTATGTTCCCTGGGCTTGGATGCTTTTTTCCCCATTATGTCTTTAGTTCATAATGACTTCAAGTTCTTACACTGCAGAAGCTGAGGAAAACAATGCTAAACTTCCCATCTGAGGACCACATTCCTTCTGGTTTTGAAAGTGTAGCTGTGCACTAGAAATGCAGGCAGTGGAAGCCAAGTGAACAGAAGGGAGTCAGGAGACTGGAGAAGCTGTCTTTGTTTCGCAGCATTCTGCCAAGGGATTTCCCTCAGATGCTGTAAGATCAGTGAGCCTTGGGGTTGCAGGTGATGTCGTCCCGAATCACTTTTCTAGGCAAAAAATTCTAGGCTGAATCAGCAAGAATTTGGCTTTTCCTTTTCCCTGAGACATTTCTTAGGACTGAATAACAGCAGAAACCCGTACTGTTGGGTTGATGCAAAGAATTACCAGGGAACAAGGGATCTTTTCCCCCTGATCAATGCTGTGTGCGTGTAGCCTGGAGTGACAAAGCACAGCTGCACTGACATCAGGGACAAAACTTACTAGAGAATGACCCTTCCTTTCCAAAAGAATTTATCAATGTCTAGCTTCTCTATGCTGCCTGCATTCATGTGCTCAGTTGTTCTGTTGCTCTCCTGGCTCAAATAGCAGCATTTATCTCGGATTAGGTCAGTGGATCTGGAGACATCCCATCTGCCCTTTGAAAAGAGGGTGGCAGGAGCACGAGAGAGAATGGTGCTTCCATGGTGCTTTGTAATTAGGTGGGGATCAAAAGGGATGGAAAGGAGGCAAGTGAAATGGCATGTAGGACTATCTCAAAGGAAGTAAGAGAAGCTGGGGAAGGAAAGCAGCAGTTGTAGCCCAAGGGACAAGTGCAATGAAAGTCATGGGCAATACAGCAAAAGAGGAAAATAATCTAGGTCTGAGTTCCTGGAATTGTGGGTACCCTGGCACTCTCTTAACTTCTCTGAAAGCACTTGGGACTTGAACTCCATTGCTAGACCTCACTGTCTGGCCAAAAGGGGTAGTGGTAAAGAAGGTTTTACTACAACACTCGAACTATGGTGTTGTCAATCTGCCTTGGCTGAGGCTGAGACGCTGTGTGAAATGTGCAAAGTGTGTTTCAGGTGCAAAGTACACAGAAGTTGTGTATGTATCTGAGTCCCCATGGGTAGGGGAACAACTGGCATAGAGCAGTTGAAGATGAGCAATGTGGACAGGCTGAGGGAGTCAGCAGAGAGAGTGTGTGTCTTTAGAAAGGGCCGTGGGGGACTACAGAGCTCTTGTGATGTGTGAAAAACAGGTGTGCAAAAATGGGCAAGGTGATTGAAAGAAAAGAGAAAAACCTTGGTCTTCTTTGAGGTGCAAAGATCTCAGGGCTTTGTGGTTTCTTCCAGATGCTCTTTTGGGAAGAGCTAACTTCAGGGGGTCAGTCTAGAAACTTCCCCTTTCCAATCTTCTTGATTGCCAAAACCAGAATGAGAGAGTTTCAAAACTATTGCCTTTCTGTGGTTTTGTTTCCTCTGAAGCTGCTGCCAGTGTTCTTCACTTTGCATGTTCTTGACTGGAATGCTGTGGACATGACCTAAATCTTCCCACCCAAGACCATCCTTCCCAAAGCAGGAAGGATGTCATTGTTTTCCACATCCCTTTTTTTGCATCAGCCTTCAAGACAGGAGGAAACATTCAATGCTTTCTTTCCCACAACAGAGGTAGTTCTAATGCTCTGCTCTTATGGTTTAGTGTTACCTTGAAGCATTTTTGTACCTTTCTAAGATCTGAACGCTGCAGAGCCCCACAACTTCTGAAACCATGTCAGCAGGCACCATCTGGGCTTGGTTGCCCATGGAGGAGCATGTGCAATGCTGTGATCAACCTGGGGTCTTTGGTCCTCTCTGCTGAGATCTGTGGTGTAAGTGGAAGAAAAAATGCAGCCGAACTTCCTGAAGTTGTACTGAAAAAGTGAGTGTTTCATCAGTTTGGTCTTCCAGGTGAGGCAGAGAGAGCTGGGTGACTTGTGCATGACTGCAGCAGCGGCAGGTTGGGTCTGTTTGCGAGACCACCAAGCCCAGAGAGAAGTTACATTCAGTGTCATTCCTCCTTTGAGGAATGTAAAGGAGACCAAAATGGTTTGTGGTTTATCATCATGTTTTCTGAAAACACCAGGGCTGAAAAATTATCAAGATTTTTTCTGTTGTGTTATATCCCACTTTCTCATCAATTATGTATCCAAATATGCCTTTAGACTTTAGCATATGGACAGCATGGTTTCTTTTGGATGCATTAAAATGAAAATCAGACTCGCTCCTTCAGAAGGGATTGGTGCTGTTTTACACTGGTGAGAAGGAGCTGTGTGCCTTGGTGACAGGAGTGGCTTGCTGGGGATAGCCATGGCGAGGTTAACACTGCTTTGGTCCATCCCAACAAGTTCAGTCTAAATAAAGAGACTGTGGATGCAGGCCCTTATGTGGAGATGGCAGGTGGAGAGGAAAATCCTGGCACACATAGGTATTGCCAGTTCTAAAGGTAGGCACACAGAAACACCTGGCTGAGCTCAAACTGAAGCGGGAGTATCAGACTCTGGTCACAGAATTTCAGCCAAAAATCAGGAAGATTCAGCTTCATTTCTCTTATAAATGACAGTGCTGTTGTTGGCTTTTGCTATTATGTATTAGCTTTTGCAAATTATTATTAATCACAACGATTTTGATATAGTAGTTTATAATCACCTTTTAAACTTTTTTATAATACAACATGACACAAAAGTCACATCACATCAACACATAACATGACATAACATAACATAAACTTGTCAGCTTTTGCAGCCAATGCCCTGGCCATGTGTAGCTTATATATGTATGAGTGTGATAAACATTTGTTGTAGTTTAGGCTTTTGCAAAATATTAAAATAGGGACTGTATAATATTAACTTTTGCAGAATGCTTTTATTTTTATAACTAATTGACAACAGTAAAATTAATTTAAATAGGTTTGTAAAAATAGCTAAAACTGTCTATATGATTAAATAACATTGAAAGAACAACACAGGTAACATTGAAAAAAGGATGTGAAAATGTCTTCTACTATTGACCCTGGAACTATCAGTAATTCCCCATTTGTTTTTGTGAAGAAATAGCATATACATTGTGAAAAAATAACATACACAATACCAAAAATTGAATCTAAACTATTGCATAATGAGTCAAAGGTCAAACAAAGCTAAAAAATTCCCAAAAACATGTAAAAGAATTCAAAATAATATTTAAATATATATAATCTTCATAAATATACATTTGATCAGATTTTTAAAAAAGAAAATTATTATAGGCAACTGATGTGCTTTTGGCAGTTTGCCAAGCACCCCAGCACTAGTATTGTCCCTTTCATACCTTCTTAAACTTTTTGAAATTTCAAAGAATAAGCCTTGTTTCTCACAATTTCCATGAAGTAAGAAGGCTCCAAAAAGAACAGTGATGGACCTTCCCAGCTGAGCAAACACAAGGGGAAATCCAGAACCTCCATGGAATGCAGGGACAGAATGAATGTCTAAGGACCACACAGGTTTTAGACTAATAGTGGATAAAAAAAAATTGAAATAATAAAAAAAAAAAAGAAAAAGAGTAGTGGAAGGAAAAAAATCTTGGCTTCATAAACTGAAGGAGAACAGCTGTGGAGGAAGCAGAGATGATGTACTTGAAGGAAGATGTGTAGGTCGGGGAATGGCCCAAATCCTGAATTAATGCCTTAACTCAGTTTTCAGTTAGGATGATATCTAAAGTTAATGTTAGAATCTGTAGTGAAAATGCAATTCTGGTAAGGTAAATTTAACATCTGGAATGGAAGCAAAATTTTGGCTACTTGCTATGAAAATATGATGGTCCCTGAGTCAGCTCTTTTCTTGGCTACTGAAAAAAAATGGCACTTGAAACTGCAGATAGATTTGAAGAAATTTTTTATTAATCTGCAAATTTGGCAACAGAGACGTAGCAGATACAGTGCCTATCTTAAAAACTGAGGAAACTCTCCTGCCTTGAAATTTATGCATTTCCTAATTTTCTGCTGAATATATCAACTCTTGACATGGAAGAGAAGGATGCCTGAGGGTGGGGAGGCAGTGGAAGGGGATAAAGAAAGAAAGAAATCATCACACAGACACACACAGTTGCAGTCATTTCAGAGCTAATTCATTATATTTTGGAAAAAGATTGCTAACTTCTTAAATAGTAATGCTCTGCATGTAACCAAGAGTCAAGCAAAACACTGATTTCAACCTCCATAAGGATCTTCTCTTCAGTGCCAGAAATAATCATGGAAATTATAAGATAATGATGGAGCAAGTTAGCCATCAGGAGGATTGAAGTTAGGACCGACCTGATTTAGTATATTCCTTGGTTATATGGAAATTTGGCCATGAAGTTTGCAGATGATGCAGTTGGAATTAATGTCATTACTGTCATCAAGTGTCCAGTTGCTTTTTTAGGATAAAAGGAGAAAGAACTTTTGCAATATTGTGGGAAGTTGTTCTAGAGAGAGGGTGGAGTAGGAGAGGAAAGGATGGATTGCCTTTTTGACTCAGATATAAGAAGACCTTATAAGGCTTTAATTTTTTTCACTAGACACAAATTTCAAGTATTAGTATAACTGTAGAAGTTATTTGAAGACCCTATTTTGAAGTAGTGTATACAGTTTTGATCCCTGATATTGAAATAAGCTACCTGGAATGGTGCAGAAGGATTCCTAGGATGGCCAGGTCAGCCTTCAGAGGTTTGTTTCCAAGAAATAAAAGAGAGTGGGGAATTTTGTTGTTTAAGCCTAGCCAGATTTACATAGCATGCCAAGTTTCTCTACAAACATATAAAGAGGGTGCTTCCTTCAGTTTAAGGCTAATTCTGAGACCAAAACTAATAGCTTATTAATAGATAGAGTTGAAAATATCCCAAACTTTTGTAACCATTCTGAACAGCTTTCTGGAAGACTTGTGGCATTGCTCCTTAAAAGAGGAGATAATTTGAGGGTAATACTAGAATAAGGGGTGGAAATTTTAATGGCACCAATCCTTGGATTACCAGGAGAGGTACTTAACAGTTGTTAACCTTTGCTACCACTGATATTCTGCTCTGGGATTCTGTTAGCCACCCACTGCAGTCAGGGGGCTCCTGGTTTTCTCTCTGGTGCAAGCTGATTTCTGCATCTGATGCCAGTAAAAGACTTGGCTGACCACTGGAGTCAGGAACACTGCAGTGTGCTGGTTCTTTTGCTGGAATCAGAGGCTCTGATGCTCAGTGATCTGCCTTACTCATTCAATTCTGACTTGGCAGATGGCTGTATTGCAGAAAAAAAAGGGGAATTTTTTTTCTCTGAGACTGACGCCGACTGCAATGTGGAGCACAGACACATCCCAGCCACAAGTAGGGAGTTTCACCTGAAAAATGCCCTGCTTTTGACAAGCATCAAGAGCGTTTTTTGTCTCTAAGCATCTCTCAGCCTGGTGACTGGAGACCTCTCCTTTGGCTAATACAAAGAATGGGGCTGTTTCTTGGAAACTCATCTGCTGGAGATGGAAAACAGCAGGACTTGAGTATGTTAAAAATTTACTCAACTGCATAGGAAGCTCATTCAGCCTTTGTTTTCATCAAATGCAGTCTTTCCATTAGAAAGATTTATTACTTTTCCTTTCTAACTTCATTTTCTGAGGGAAAGAGAGCATGAGATGCAATGCTGGAACATTTATGCATTCCTACTTCATCCTTGCTTTGTAAACCCCTGTGCAAGTTTGTTGCCACGTGAGCCAGACTTGACTCTGGGATGTTTTGAGAATTTGGGGAGAATTCTTGAGAATAGTGATGTTTACAGAAGTTAGACAAGGCATGTTCAGTGTCTTATCAAGGTACTTTGGATGTTTTTGGGCAGATGACACTGCTGTCTGGACTGTCTGCACTGCTGCTCTGCCTGCCTGCATGTATGCTTGCTGCTTGCTTTGCCCTTCATATAGATCTTAATAAATCATCATATTTAACCTTCTGATTGATGGAGTCTGTGTAGTTCTATTGCCTGATCAGGGCCTGCATCCTCCCTACACACAAGTTGCTTCCTTTTTTTTTTTACCAATCACATCAAATAGAGAATTAAATTATACCCTGAGGAATGTTGTCACTATCCTGGAGGCTTTAGTTTGTACTCTGCTACCCCCTTGCTAACCTGTCAAATATGAGCTTCAAGAGAAAAGCAGCATTTCAAGAGGTAAGAAGGGTTCCTCAGCCTCACTTATTTAAGCAGATGATGAAATTAGGATTTAATTATTGTCCTCATGTTTTATTGCATAATAAATATTATGCAATAACTATGCTTCACATAGTTATGAGGCAGTCTGACTTCCATGTGCCTTTTTGTGACTAATGCCTTTACTGCCCTCTGTGAAAGAGTTGGCACAGGATCCAAACAATCCCAACAAATTGCACAGGACAGTTGTGCAATAATGCAGAAAGATGTGGATGTCCACAGACAATTCCAGCTCTTCTCCAGGCCTCTATTGAGATGCTGCTGAGACTTCTAGACATGAATTTCTTTATTCTCTCATCCCCATTGGATGTGACCTTTTCATACCCTGAAATCAAAGAGAAGTGTCTTACAGACATAAAGCAAAAAAATTGAGAGAGGGTGATTTCCATATGACTCCAGTATCTCATTGTTCACATGATGAGATCACTGCTGTTCTTTTTAGGGATTTGTGTGCATTTTGCTGACTCTGGTGGGTTAAACCTGCCTGTCTGCCAGGTGCCCACCCAGCCATGCTCTGTCTCCCTCCTCAACAGGACATGGGATGGAAGATGGAAGAACTCATGGGTAAAGACTAGAACAGGGAGATCACTCACCAATTATTATCACAGGAAAAAAAAAATACCTCTGCATGATTCAGTTAATTTATTGCCAGTTAATTGCAGAATGAGATAGTGAGAAATAAAAGTAAATGTTTAAAAAATATCCCTCCCAACCTACTTTTCCCAGGCTCAGCTTCACTCTTGACTCTTCTCAGTCCTACACAGGGGCAGCTCCTTATCTCTTCTCTCAGAAGCTCTCTCACTCCTGAATCCTTCCCTAAAGTCAACCATAGTGCCTGCAGATTTATATAAATTTTATTTATATAGCCATTAGGTTTAGAGACTCCCTTTGGCAATGACAAGGCCCTGATGTGAGCTGCTGTTACAGTTTTGATCTGCACAAACATTTCTGGGATCTCTGGTACATGCTGTAACAGACTGCTAACCACTCTCAAAGACAGGCAATTATTTTTTTTATTTTTTAATTCCTAAAATCTAAAGATTTTAAATCTAAAATCTAATGAGCTGTGTCCTTAGGAAGACCCTTACAGACTGCATCACAGCTAGCATTCCCTTCTCTGATGGGGAGCAGGTATGAAGGTGTCACACATTTGCTCCATGCAGGTCTCTTTGCAGAGAAGGCCAGCAATAGTGCTGGGCTGGAAAGGAGGCAAAAATATAAAAGTGTGCAACCAGAATGTCCCTGAGCAACCTTCAGCTGCAGGGCAGGATGTTTCCCTGCATTCCCCTGAAAGCTTTCTAAATGAAGCAGTTGTCAGCCTGTATAAGTTATCACAGCTCTGCTGAGGCTGTTGCAGGAGGACCTGGCCTTGCAGGTTAAAAACTGTGGGTTTTTTTTAAAAATAATTTTTCTGTCTTGAGAAGTGTTGCCCTCACCAGGAAATGAGGGGGCTTTGCACCATCTGACTGATAGCCCCATGGCAAACAATCTCTTTGCAGCCAACAGTACTGGGAAGAAAGCTGTGAGACACAGGCAAGAGAGACAGATTAAACATCTCCTGGCACAGATTCTTTGCTGATTCACAGACCAGCTCTAGACCTGGGGGAAGTTCAGTTATAGGGATGAATAAAACCATTATTGTTCTGCTGTGATCTGCCATAATTTCCTTGTTAATCCCTTTGTTGTTAGCCAAAATAGGATTTTAGGATAATACATTGCCACGACTTCAAATACCCCATGCCTAAAACTGGTTAAAATCTTATGTAAGTACATTTAAAATTTAACAGTAGTAATTTGTATATGATGTATTTGAACCATAAAAAACAAGGTGAAACTGAAAGTTTGCTCATGTCTGTTTGGTATTGTTTCAGAGACGCCAGCCTTTTTAAAAATAAACCTCAACGAATGCTCCAAAAAGGCTTAAAAGTAGAAGGTGATTTCCAATTTCAGTTGGCTTTTTTATTCCACCTCTTTTATGTGCTTTCCTGCAATCCTAGTAGTCATTATATTATGGGGTGTGAAGTATTTGAGATATTTTCATGTTGAATAAACCCTAGACCTGAGATTTAAACACTGAAAGCTTCTGTGTTTGAAGTGCGGTGCGTTTTTCTCTTTCAGTACTGCCTGAGAGTCTCACCATCACTTGTGCTGTTTGATGCTGTTGTCTATTTTGGTCACACACTTTCATACGCCGAAGGAGCCAATCATTTGTGAAGTTTTGGTGGTCCCCTGACTCTCATGTGTGGTTTCAGATGAGCCATCTGATGGTGAAGGGAGGAATGTCACGAATCTCATCAGGATCTGAAAGAGGAACCACTTGGGGTATCTTGCTGAAATTGCTGATTTTTCTGTGTGCCCTAAGCAGTAAATCTCTTCTCAGAACAAGAACTCCGGCGCAAATGAAACGTAGTCAGCTGCAGGGATACTTGTGCTAACGTGGATGCAAATGGTGAGCTGTAAGGAAATGCCTCCCAACAGGAATAACTCTTCCTGCCTTTTGCCCTGTTTCCACTCTAGGTGAGACCCTGCAGGAATCAAAAACCCATCCCTGCTGTCATTAGCAGTTGTCACCCCAAAGATATCACTGTTGGCACTGCAGCACTGTTTCTGTGATTCACGTCCATCCTGTGTTTGGGTAATACACCCACAATTAATTGTTTCAAACTGGTGTGGGCTTTATTAATTGAGCAAAAAGGACATTGAGTCCCAGCTTGTCCTAGTGTTAAGAACTAGCAGTGGATTTTTAATTTTTTTTTTTTTAGTTCTCTGAAATGATCACTGTAGAGCTGGATGAGGGAAGGAGGGAGGTGAAATTTTGACATCTGGCACTGCAAATGGCTTGAGGAGAGCGGATTCTGCTTGATCAGGGACTGGTGATATTTTTGGACAGGAGGATACCTATGCCAGTAGGACAGACTCCACTGAAAATACAAGTGAAACAGGTAGCTGCCACTTCACATCTAGAAAGGTGTCATCAGTGTTTGGGTGTGACATTGTGGTTTAGGGTTTGAATGGGATGTGGAGGTGGCATTAAGTAGTTTGACTTAAAATTTAGGCTAGTTTTAGCTGCCCAAGGACCAATTTAGCAGAAGCTGGGCTCTAAGGCTGTATCTTTACTTTGTATGTGTGAATTAATGTATATATTTAGAGCTGAGCTAACAGCCAGCTTCTCTTGTTCTCTTGTCTTCACCATTCTTCTCTTGTTTGTACATGCTGAGTAAACGGCACCCTGCACAAGAAGAATCTTTGTGAGCTATGTCAAATTAATATTGGTACCGTGAATGTTATAAAAACCTGAAAATTAAAACTGGCAGTGGCCACTGTCCGTACATCAACTTCAAAGCAGAAATCTCTGTTGAATACCTCAGACTGCACCTGTGTGTTAAATTACTCTGAAGACTTATGGGTTGAGCATTCACAAACTGGGAGACACAGCTTTAGAGATGCCCCTGCATCTTTGACTTGGTTGCTGTGTACAGAAGTCAGGGCAAACTTTTATTCACTTCACTGGTCATATTCTTGCTCTGTTTGCATGCTCTGGGACCTTACTGCCCTCAGGGCAAGGGTGAGGATGTTCCTTAGTTTTATTTTATTTGTTGGAGTGCAAGTGACCTTTTCATCTAAACTGCAGCTATGCATCCATGTAGCTGTAAAAATAAGAGAATGAGGAATGTACCATTAGCAGCCACTTTTAAGAGGTTTGGGTTTAGTTATTTGCTCAGCACACATGAATATGCTGTTTGCAGAGGGATAAAATGAAATTATCAAACCATCCTGAAGTCATCTGTGAATCCGCTGTCTATCAGCTTGTGCCCCATGTGTGGTCCAGTTTCTGCAGCAAATATAGACAGACTAGATCTTCCTTTCTTAGGATCAGATCCTAATGGATGATATTTACTGTGCAGCAAATGAGACCTGGTGTCCTGAGAATGTGTGGTTCACCTGCTCACAGATAACTAGAATTATATTTAGCATGTACAAAGCAGTTTGCATTCTAACATTTCCTCAGCTTTGAATACTCAAGCTGATGACATGAAAATATTACCTTTTAAAATGTGTTTGGTATCCTTGTATTAACACTGGAGGTTTGACACTGGCCAAATGCCAGGCACCCTGGAGAGTCACTCAGGCACCCTCCCCTGCCATAGCAGGGCAGAGGAGAGAAAAAAAAACAACAAAGGGTTCATGAGTTGAGATAAAGACCAGGAGAAAACACTCTAAGGGCAAAACAGGCTCAGCTTCAAGGTATAAAGTGAATTCATTGCTAACAGAATCAGAGGAGGATAATCAGAAGCAAAATAAGCCCTTAAAACACCTTTTAGCCCCAGCCTCTCCTTCCTTCCCACTGACAGCACAAGGGGTTTGGTCCGTTCACCACCTGAGGTTTTGTTCTGCTGCTCTAGGATGGGAGCCTTTCCCCTCTGGGGCCCTGGGGTCCCTCCTACAGAAGGCAGCTCTCCATGAACTTCCCCAGCGTGGGTCCACTCTCATGAACAGCAGTCCTCCCAAAACTGCTGCAACCTGAATTTCCCCCATGGGCCGACAGTCCTCCCAAAACTGCTGCGACGTGGGTCTCTCCTTCCACCAGGTCCAGTCCTCGAGGACAGGCTGCTCCAGCCTGGAAGCAGGGACCCCTCTCTCCACTGGGTCTCCCCCGGATCACAGCCTCCTCCAGGCATCCATCCACTCCAGTCTGGGCACCTCTGCCATGGGCTGTGTGTGGATCTCTGCATCCCCTGTGGATCCCCACAGGCTATGGATGGATCTCTGCATCCTCCGTGGATCCCCATGGGCTGCAGTGACACAGCTGCCTCACCATGGTCATCACCACAGCCTGCAGAGGAATCTCAGCTCCAGTGCCTGGAGCACCTCCTGCCCCTCCTTCTCCTTGGTGCCTCCAGGTTGTTTCCCTTACATATTCTTATCTCCTCATCTTCTCCAACTAGAAGAAAAAACCAATATGCACCCATTTTGTTTTGATTTTCTTCTTAAATCTGTAGTCACAGAAGCATTACCATCACTTCTAATTGGCCCTCCTTGGCCAGCAGCACATCCATCTTCAGAGCCATCTGAGACTGGCTCTGCTGGACAGGCTGAAGGCTTCCAGCAGCTTCTGACAGAAGCCATCTCTATGGCCCCCGTGCTACCAAAAACCAGGCTGAGCAAAACCAACAGACACTGAAAGAGAAGCGAAGCAGGACTGGCAGCCCTGGGGTGGAGGAGGACCTGCCTGCTGCCTTATGGTGTCTCCAGGGGGTTTAACCAGCAGACGTTTTCACAATCTTAAAAGGAGCAAATTTTGGCAAAGTGAAGAGACAGAAGCTAACTGCCTGTGGCCAAAGAGAGCAGAGATTCCCTTTGGCCATCACCTCCACTCTGGAAAGGGCAGAAGGTGAGCAGGAAAGCCCCAAGAAGTTCCCAGTTCAATGCCTTTTCCCCACCTGTGGGGTCTCTTGCTGATGTGCAACAGCTGCAGGCATTCAGAAGAAATAGTTGTCTACTTTAAACTACTTTCCTAGGGAATTTTAGGAGGCAGAACTTAGAGAATCCCCTGTTTGTGTGCTTTGCTCATACAGTTCAGCCAAGTGGAAATGGACATACTGAAGTGCGTAGGTGGAAACACTGGGAAACTGAGTCTTTCCAGACAGCCCCAAGAGATCATGCACAAAGGGAAATAGTGATAATACACTGAATGAGAGGGAAAGGAGACATAAGCACTGCCTAAAAGGGAAAAATCATGTGAATGTACTGCGAGACACTTGGGTCTTCTCAAAGCAGCATGAAATGCCCGGTCTGCCAGTTTTGAGTGCCACAACTAGTGACAAGAAGAAGGTCACGGTCTGTGGAAAATCTGGTCTTTGTTGCTTAGTGTTACTCAAAAGGGATTAATGGCTAGGTTAGATGCAGGGTGCTGCAGAGATCACATCTTCTGCATATTCCTGGCTGCACCTGAAAATTTGACATTTGTCTTTGTGTGTCCCCATATTTTTTTCTCTGTCTCCAAACAAGTGATATAAAGCTCTTTGAGGGGATGGGGGACAGTGGGTAAATAGCCATCTATCACTGAAGTCCTAGCTCAGGAATCAAGGCAGATGTGCCATAATTCCAGATCTGTTTCAGTTAATCTGATTTCATGCTCATCACTTAACCACTTTTGTTTCCCTATGAGCTGGAATGTGAATTCCCCTTTTCTGTACTTAGAACAGAAGGCATTTTGGACAGGGAGTTCATGATTATGCAGTCCTACTTACCACAGCCCTTTTATTGAAATGGCATCAATAAAGAACTAGGGCAGAGTAAGTAGAGCAAAGGGGAGGGACCCCTCCAGGCACATCAGAAGCTGCCCTACCAGTGGCATAAGCAGATGAGTGGAGCAAGTAGACCTGGCCAAGTGAGACTTGAGTTACCTGCTAAATTGGACAAGCAGAGCTCAGATGAAGTGTGCAGGTGAATTCCAGCAATTCTGGAATTCAGTTCCAATTTCTGAGTGTTCTTTGTAAAAATGTCTCCTGCTCTCAGTTCTGATCTTATGTTTATAGCACTGGTCCAAGTTCATCACAGCAGGAGGCAAGACAGCTCCATTTTGGGCTGCAGTACTCCAAATGGAAAAAATCACTGAAGTAACAATAGGAACCATATCCTTATTGCATTTCTTTGCAATACCCTCTACCTGAGGGTAACAACTGAACAATTATTTAATAGCTACTAGTAAAAAATTAATCTTGTCTCTGCCCTTAAAGGTATACTTTAATTCCTCCTCCTTTAAAAGTTATCTAGATGAACTGTCGACACAAAGTTAAGGATAGCCACTGCTGAGGTCATCGAGGTAGTGTCCTCAGTCCCCACATATTAAAAGGCCACATGATTAAGATGATGTTACTAAGCTGGATTGATGTTCTCTGTCTCCCCCCATTTACGTAAGAATTACTATAAACTGTTAGAGATAAATTGTTTATATGGATTTCCCAAACAAGTAATATTAGTATGTAACCCAGCCTGTTTCCAGTGTCAAGGTCGTTGTGAAACCATTTGAATTTCAGCACATAAACAAGTATTATATTTTAAAAACATACATATAAACATGTTGGTACCCAGCAAAGTATTTCCTTATGGATCTTCATCAACAGTGAAAACAAACTGTTTCATTTAGACTGGTGATAAGTAACTTTATGGGACAGCCTGCAGTATGTCTTATATAAACACTTTTATATGTTTTGATTCTTTGATATCTTCCCTTTCCTTGTCAGTAGCCCAGCTGTGCATCAGGGCTGAAGTCTGCACTTTGCTGGCTCCAGCCCAGCAGGCTTTGGATGTCTTCCCTCTGGCTGAAGCCTGAAAGTCTTGGGGCCTAAAGCACCCCATGGCATTTTCACGTTCAGAATGAACAAAATCCACGGTGATCTGGATCAAAATCTGATGTAGGTCCCTAGGATGGTCTTTTTTTGGTGCTTTCTCAAAATGTCTTTGTTGTCTTTGCTGTTCCTTTGCAAGTACTGGCCTGTCTCAGAGGTAGAGGCTCCATCCCAGAAAGGGGATGAGCAGGACTGAATTCCTTCTGAGGCTCACCTGAGGGCTTGTACCTCTGTTTTCTGAGGTAGCAGCTTCCTTTGAGCACGTTCTTTGTAGAACCTCTCAGTGGGAGGATGAGAATCAACAATTCTTATCTCTGAAAAAATGTTTATCTCTGAACATTGGTTTTGTCCTTCAAGGAAGATGGGAACCTTTCACTGTGATGTCCAGGGCACCTGCTACAGCTTCCAGGCAACACCAAAACATCCCATGGGCAGCACTGAGGGCCTTCATGTGGCAGAGAAACAAGGCCTGTTCTTTATCCAGTGCCAGGAAGAGCTTATGGCACAGGGTTTTCTGTTCTTTGCTCCAGTCTGACTTCTGGCTTCATGTTTACAAGACAATTGTCTGCAGTGAGAGCAAAGGGAAGCTGCTGTTAGCCGGCTTCTCTGCATCTGGATGTGGTGTCTTCATCAGCAAACTGAGCCGTTCTTCAGCGGCTCTGGCACAAAGGAGGATAGCAATGAGCAGCTCCATTGTTAGGGTAGAAAATGCACATATTAATGAATGAATACAAAGGGAGCGGAAATATGAGAGCAGATAAATATGATTGTAAGTGGCAGGGCTGGAGCAGAGTGACTGCAAGTTGTTTGAAGCCTTCCCAGCCACACAGAGCTTCTCCAGAGGGGTAAGATGATAATTTCTTGCAGGGATTTTGTGGCAGGTACAGAAAAACCAAAGGAATCATTTTGAAATCAATGTGAACATTGCTATTAATGTTCAGCACTCTTCAGTCTGTAATGCAGGTTTCATAGAGCAGCGTGTTTAACAATACAGAAATTCCTGCTCCCACTGTCAGGTGATCAGTATGTGGCTGAACAATAGATTTTGGTGCATGTTGTTCTAGATTCCCAAATATTTGATCTTGTGATGTGTTTCTTCACAGTTGACTAAGCTACTATAAATTGTCATCTTCTCCACATAAAGGGGAACATCAGATCAAAAAGCATATGTATGCTGAGAATAGAAAGCTTAAAAAGTGTCAATTCTCCAGAAAAGATTTCAACATCAGTTACATGAAAGAGCTGTATATTCTTTAGGGGTAGAAAGAGTCTGACATTAGGCTGTTTCTCTGCACATACTCTCTGTACTGACCATAATCCACCTGTTAGCACAGCTGATATCAGCCCAGTTGGAAAGTGGGGTCACTTCAAATTTCCGTAGTTTTGACACTGCAGGGTTGATGAGTACAAGACAGAGCTCAATTGAAATCCACTGCATGGAACAGTGTAAGCCCCGAGTTCTGGAGGGCCTTCTCTCAGAGCTGTATCTATTCTCAGCACTAGATCCCAGATGCAGTTTCCACAGTCCAAAGCTTTTCCCCCATGCCCAATGGGTAAAGGATTAGGCCATCTCTAATTTTTCGTTGTGCACTGCAAGGTTTTCCAGCTCTTCCTCAAAAAAGAGTTGTGCCAAACAAGACTTAACTGTTACAGATTCACCCCTGGTTTCCATCTCCACTAGTTTTTCTGTAGTCCCTTTTCTTAATAGTATTTAAACACATCACCAAATCTCAGTACTGCTGCTCAGGCAGGTGTTTAAATGACTGGGCAGATTATGAGGTGCTGTTCAGGTATTCCCTCTCCCTCAAATAAGAAATTACTGTCCTTGCTTCACTTCTCTTATCATGGGTGTCAACTTGCTGTATGTGAAGGGAATGTTCAGGAGGAAAGAATGGGAAGAATTTGCACGACCCTTTAGGAGAAGGGCTGCAGATACAATTGATCTGCAAATATTTTTTAAAAATGGAATCTGATGAGGATCAAAAGCCAGTATCACCCTCATATAAAATGCAAGTTTCTGGATTTGCTTTAGATCCAGAATTTGAAAGATCTTCCCATAATTCCACTCCAGCTATACAGTTATGACACACATTTGAAGGCATTTGGGGCTTTTTCCTGACCGACATTCTTTTCAAGACCCCCCTCTGTCTAAGATAAGCACAAAAATAGCTAAAATTGGAGCTTGCTGTTGTATTCCTCTCTTCACCACAGCTTGCAACGCCTTCCATTCATCTCAAAAGTTTGTATAGGTTTTTCAAAGTTAAATCTCATAATGAGGTCCATAGCAGGGAACACTGAAGTGTTTACTTAATGTTACTAGTATTTTTATGTGCTTTACTTGTTCTTCTCTTGCTGCTAATCTCAAATATTGAAGAATTTTGATAAAGGCCTCAAATACTGGGAAAGCATGTGTAAAATCTGGAGACTATCAGAAGCAAAATACTTGGTTTCTGCTATCTTGGAATCTTTTGATACCTTGTTTCATTTTTATTTTTTTCATTTTTCTCCAAAGCCTCTCAGAAAAAGAGCAAACCCATTGTTTGAAGCCTGCATTTATGGTAGCTGGTGCTAGGAGAACTCAGTGGCAAGGGTCCTGTTTAAAATGTTGTGGCACTGTTTGTGGAGGGGTGGCAGTGAGCTGTCGCCATTCCAGGAGAGTTACGGAGTACTGGGAGCAGAAGTCCTGTTCACAGAGGAGAAGGCATCAACCATCCCTCCTCCTGGAAGTGTTTGAAGGACTTGAATGATCCAAAACCATCCAGCTGGAAAGGTGAGTGCCAGGGAACCTGCAAGGATGGAGCTGGGGGGAAGGTGTTACCTGTGATGGCAAGAAGTGCTGCAGGATGGAAGAGCATCCAGCTCACTCCTCTGATAGTATCGTGTAATGAAATACTTTGTCCAATTTTTATCCTAGGAGTGAGTCATACTCCCGTGACTTCCCTTCTGTGGCTCTTCTGTGAATTGTTTACTTTGCAAGGACAGGATGTCTTGCCTCCAAATCCTTTCCACTTCTTCAGAGGTTTGCCAGATGGGGAGGCAGCTTGCTGGCCATGTCAGCAGACGTCTTCTGCAGCAGCAGGGCCACACCACGAAGCAGTTCCTCCCAAAACCAGTCTAGAGAAGTGTAGGTGTGTATCAAAAAGTCCAAAAGCAGATGTGTTTTCTGCATTGTGCAATAAAGGCTGTGGTAGCACTATTCAGTGACTGCTCTGGGAAGGGATGGCATGAAATCAGAATTTCTTCTTCATGGATTGAAGTTGTATGGCAAAGGAAAGAAACACTTTTGTCTGTTTCTGTCTCAAATGAGATTAAATATGGGATTTGCCAAATTTCTCCTGGGGGAGTCATTCAGTGTGAAATCCTACTTCAATAGACCTGAAACAGAAATAGATTTTGTTCTTGAGCTTGAGAAAGTCCAGGGATCCATAGCACAGGCAGGTGTCCAAGGAGGCCAGAAGTGATGGGTGAGCACTGTGCTGGCCAGCCTGGTAACACTATCCCAGGCTGCACAACAGTCATGCTTTGGCACTTTACTCCATTCCTGGGATATGCTGAATGGACTGTTTTCTTCAAAAGAGGAAAAAAAAAAAAATTAGTCCATAGCTGTCACTCTCTGGGTTATTTCCTCAGTGCTCTTATCACTGTTTCATGGTCCATGATGAGGATGTTTGGTTACAGAAACTCAGAATCACAGCTTCAGTTCGGTTGGAAAAGACCTCTGATCCCAATCCATGACCCAACCCTGCTTTGTCACCCAGACCATGGCACTGAGGGCTGTGTCCAGTCCTTGAACTCCTCCACCGCCTCCCAGGGCAGCCCATTCCAGTGTCCCCCCTTTCTGTGCAGAAATTCCTCTGAATGTCCAATCTAAACCTCCCCTGGCACAGCTTAAAACTGTGTCCTCTTGTCCTATCACAAGTAGCCTGGGAGAAGAGGCCAAACCCCACCTTGTTCCAATCTCCTTTCAGGGGTTTGGGTAGAGAGATAAGGTCACCCTGAGCCTCCTTTTCTCCAGGCTAAACAACCCCAGTTCCCTCAGCTGCTCTTCAAAGGACTTGTGCTCCAAACCCTTCATCAGCCTTGTTGCCTTTCTCTGGACATGCTCCAGCATTTCAACATCCTTCCTGAATTGAGGGGCTCAGAACTGGACCCAGAACTCAGGGTGTGGCCTCACCAGTGCTGACCACAGGGGAAGAATCACTGCCCTGGTCCTGCTGGCCACACCATTCCTGATACCAGACAAAGATGCCTTCCCCTAAGTCCCGTGGTCAAGTTTCATCTCTGCTGGTCTGCACTTTTGGTGACCCTAAGAAAATCACATCATCTTGCTGTGACTTTCTTCCCTTTCTCTAAAGTGCTGTGCTGATGGTACTTTCATCCTCTCCAAGTGGTGTTCCGCCACTTCTAGTGGTGCACAGATCTAATGATCCCTGGTTTCTATGTAATCCCCGCCCCCATCTGTGACGTGTTTTTTCTTTCCCCTCCCTATCCCTGGAATGTTATCCCATTGGTTGGAGTTATGTGTCTCCCCGCCCCTCTCCCGAGGTTTGAAATACCCGGGAAAACCTTTCCTCTGTCTCTTTTCCTTCCCGGATTCCAGCCTTCCTCCCTACGCATCCCGGACGGAGAAGTAGATTTGGTCTTTTATCCTTGGTCGTGAGGTGCTCCCCTACCCTCCCCTAGACATAGGGATTATTCAGGGAGGGACAAAGGGGGGTTGCTTCAGTTCCTCACAAAGCATCTGCTCACATTACCTCCCATGGTGAGGCAGCTTTTGGTGTGCCTGGGAGGTGAAGCTGTGGATGGTGCAAGCCCTTCTGTGGTGTGGGAAGTAGAAGACCAAAATGCCATGCCTCTGCTGGGGGGGTGTGACTTGTCACCCAAAACCTGGTGCCTTTTGGGTTGCGCCACTAAATCTCCACGCGGCTGCGAAATAAAGACCTGCTTCATTCACCTACAGAGGATCTAGGGGACGTATAATTAAGTGGGTAAAAGCTGTTGTCATTCTGCAGGGATGGGAATAACAAAGTTACATCTCCACTGGCTCTCTTGGCAGGCTGTTTCAAGAGTTTTGAACTTTCCATGCACTTATCTTTGGAGCTGAAATTACCATAATTTGTGTCCATATTTTCCATAATTTGTGGTGCCAGATTGAATTTATTCCCTGGAAAAAATCCCATTGGAGCAGTTTATTTTTGTCCTGGAGACACGGGCTATGTTGTCCAGAGGAAAGGCTTTTCAGAGCAGCCAACATCTCTCCAGGACCAAAGCCAGATTTCTTAGCTGCAACATCCTTATCAGCCTCATTTTATTGCACTGAGCTGCAGAAGTCTTGAGCACTGGAAGTAGAACCAAAATTAATGTTAGCTCTGCTTACAAAACTCTCTAAAATCGGGTCTTCAGTAGTTTGCTTGAAGCAAGCCTAATTTTCATTTACCTTTCCTCTGTGGTCAAGCTTGTGGTTTGTGAGCAGAAGGACAGCACCACCCACTCATTTCACAGATCCAGGGAAGTTTCCCTTGTTTTTGAGACACAGGCAGAAGCCACTGTGTCTTTGGGCAGTTCAGAGCTGGGGGTACTTCACTGGGTGTGGTGACTTGGAGAGCAGCCTGAGGAGCCCCTGTAGGGGAAATATCCTCAACAAGGGGGGTCTGCACAGCATCATCAGAAATATCTCTGCCTACTGTGTTGTCTTTTTTGGCACTTTGTGGCACTTTCTGGATGAACTTTCATCCTTGATCAACCTCCATTAACTATGGAGAGTGTAAAGTACTGGGATGTGGGGGAGATAGGTGGCTGTGGCAGTTTGTTGAACAACAGAACTGCTGATTATATTGTGGTTACTTTTATTCAAGTATTTATTTGTTTGAAAATCTGATTATTTGTTTTTTAGGACTACATTTTGGCTAACTTCTAAAGGGGCTGAAATGTCTCCTTCAAGGGCCATTTGCATCTCTGATCCTGGAGAGGTTGTGCAGTGTAGTAAGCTTCTGACAAAGCAGAAAAAATCCCCTAGTCTTGTTGAAAAAAACACAGTTTTTTGGGTTTTTTTATGGTTGAAGGCACATGACTGTCTATTTATATAGTCAATCTCATGACACATTCATTTTCTTTTAAATTATACTTCCCATAGATTTGAAAGCACGTTTAATTAAAATGCATTGTGACATAGAGAAATACACTACCTTTTCACAAGCACTCACTTAAGTGAAAAAGCTTTCCAAGAGGCAAGTCTTAATTTCAAAATGTTGTAAAAAGAGAGGTTTTAGTTTAAATTACTGATTTGACAGTTCTTCATAAGATTTTTTTTTTTTCAGAGAGGCAGCGCTTCCATCCTGAGGTGTATGGGGTAACATGACTTTTAGATCTGCTGTGTGTTCCCAGATGCCAGGGGCAAGGAGAGGAGGAACATTTAAACATTGAAAGAATCCAATCATTGGCATTTGGTTCATGTTGGCATTGATTACTCCTAAAGAAGGATAAGCAATTATTATTGGCATTCCACTGCTGGTCATCAGCCATAATCTGTCAATGGCCATTTGGCTTTTTCAGTGGTGTAAGGGTCGGTCCGAAGCTGCTCTCGTTTTTGCCTCCCGACCGTCACATGACCCTACAAACCCCCACTCATATGGACTGTGGGAAAATGGCTTTCTGGCACTGGCTGAGATGGGCAGATATGTGGGTGCATTGTTATTGCTGGACTGTGTCAGTACCTGGTGCAATGTACAGGTGTGCTGGACTGTGTCGGTACTGGCTGCTTCTGGCTCCAAAAGCACCATACAATCCGTACCTGGTGGAACCAGCTCCAACAGCACTACATGCCATAAATCTTCCCCCTTTCCTGTCCAGAAGCCACTCGCCTCGAAAGAGACTATAAAGAGCTACCCTCTGGAGAGGACTCTTGGAGATCTCCCCACGGACGAAGACCCGTCTATTGGCTGGACCACGAGGACGCCTGTCTCGTCTGTTGGTAGCTATATTCCCATTCCCCCTCTTTCTCTCTCTCTCTCTCTCTCCTTTGTTTCCTGTATCTTTCCCCCTCTATCGCGATTGGATTGTTGGCATTTAATAAAGTGCATTGCTGTTGATTTAACTTGGACTTGTCCCCTGCAATATTTTGCCTGTTTGCACCTTTGAGATCGAACAAACCATCACGACTCCCGCTCTGTGTTAATAGCAGATCGTGACAAATGGCCAGGCTGGAAGAACAAGAGTGTGAGTGAGGGATGGCACCTCTGCCCTCCACATCTGCTGCTGCTCTGCCAGTGCCCAGCTGTAGGGCTGCTTGCAGTGTGGCTCTCAGGTTGGAATACTGGGTCTGCAGCTGTTCATGGGGCCAAATCAGCTGTGACTTCAGAGACTCCACTCCAGGCTGCAGCAGGAATTTGGTGCTGTGAAACAATAATTTTTGAGTCAAAGAATGCAGCTGCTCCATGGAGTAGATCAGCTGTAGACTCTGGATTTCTTTTAAGGTCAGGATTAATATTCAAACCAAAAGACCATGTACTGCTGTCCAGCAGTGCCAGGTTGGCCTGTTGGGAATGGACAGGGACAAGCAGGAACTTGCCATGTGTGCAGATTCCAATTTTGCAGTTGGTGCTCTGGCACCTGATGCCGCAGCTGCTGGGAACAAAGAGGCTCCGGATGCTGCAGCATTCCCAGGTCTGTCCCTTTGCAGTACTTCATAAATTTACCTTGGGAATATTTGTTTTAACAGTGTGAGCTAGTTAGCACATTTTAATGTCTCCTGCTGAAAGGAGCTGGAGATGTGATGCTGTGTCAGCAGCCCTGGTGGGTACCTGGTTGTCCGACCAGGAGAGCTCTGCAGGTGATGGACCCCAGAAGAGTGGGCTGAGGCTGATTCAGGGAGACATAAAGAAGAGTGTTGCCTGCTTTTTGGGAGGGAGAGGAAGAAAGAAATAGGTGTGGGGGTTCAGCGAGAGCACAAAGGCAGGAGACAGAGCCTGGGACAGGCTGGGGAGAGGAGCTCTGCTGGCTTCAGTTCCTGCTGGAAGAGCACTTGGAGAAAGCTGCGTGCTCTGCACCAAGGCAGTTTCTGGAGCATTTAACCATTAACATCCTGGCACAGCTGGCCACAGGCTGTGACCAGACCCAGGCAGGTTGGTGACCCAGCAGCCTGCACTGCCCTGTCCCTATCAGAGTCCTCCAAGAGGACTCTGTGAGCCCTGTCCCTGCAGAGTCTGGAGCTCCTTGGTTTGGCTGTGGGCCCTGGGATGCTCAGGGCTGTTCTTACCCCAGGAAGGACTTAGCTGTGTCTCCGCCTAAAAATACAGGGTGCTGCTTCCAGCTCTGCTGCCTGGGTGATCCTTTCCTCATTAAGGAAAAGAGAGGGGGGACTGGTGCACTGGAATGATTTTCCTCTCCTTAGGCTTAGCTGACCACTGGGGTCTCAGAGCGAGATTTTCAGCCGGCCCGTTGCAGGGTCTGGGAGTTTGCTGGTCTAATGTGCAGAACAAGAGGTTCATTATCCCCAGCAGACCCTTTTGGACTTGCTTTGCCTCAGAAAGTAACTGGGGAGGGTGGGTGGTGCATGGAGCACCCCTGGGTGCTGGGAAGATGCCAGAGCTCTGCTCTGGGACTGTGCAATGTAAACTGATCTCACTGTGCTGACACGGACAGCCTCTCAGAGAAGAAGAGGCCCATTAGTGAAAGCAGACAAAGGGTAGAGAAATGCATCAGTCAATTATTCTTTTTCAGCCCATATCAAAGAACTGAGATACACTTGTGGTTTTGTAAGGGTGTTTTTCAGTTTTTTCTTTTTTTTTTTTCTTTTTTTTTTTTAATTTTAAATTAAGGAAATTAACAAAGCAATGTAAGAAAAAGTACCATTTTAATTGGCAACAGCTTGTATGAAACTAAACACAGGATGATAGACATGTCTGCAAAAATTTGACTCTACATTCTCTGAAGTTACAATATATAGAATATAATATTATAAGAACAAATAGCATTCCTGACTGCTTCAGTCCATCCCAAGTAATCATTTATTTCCATCCAACTTCTCAGTTGCTTTGTTTTTCCATGGAAGTCCATCCCCAGGGCTGTGACAAGCTGTGAGGAATGACAGGAATAGTCACCCATGACGGTCCAGGAGGCAGGAGAGCAAAACCAGGGCCCCTGGGAAAGCCTGCCCAGGCAAGGGAGAGGGGGCACCAGGCTGTGAGGCAGCTGGGCTATTCTGCAGCCACAGCCACCTGCTCTTCTGAGAGCACATGGCCTTTGCTGAGGTGTTCCTGTGATCTGCAGGTGATTCAATGTTCATCTGGGGAGGCACAGCAAGACAGGGCCCTGAAGTGAGTAGGTGAAGGGTGTCCTGCTTTCCTGCTGGCTCACATTTTCCCTGCTGTGGTGCTGGCAGTGCTTCGTGCTGGATGTCAGAGCTGTGTCTGTGGGAAGGGGGTGGTCAGGGAGAGATGCTCAGCCCTTCCCCATTTCATGGCAGGACCGTGTCTGCCCTGCCCTGCCTGCAGCACCCACTACACAGCACAGAAAAAGAAAATTCTGGGAACAGTTCTCCAAGCCTCCATCCTCTTATCTCCACTCTGTGCTCACTCTTCAAATGCATCTTTCTACCATTAGCTCTCCTCCACAACCTCTGTAACACTCGGCAACCTTGACTTTGTGCTGCTCAGCCAGCAGTGACCCACCCCCCCGTGGCATCTGCATCCAAGGCTCCCTGTGGTGGGGGTGTCTGGACCATGGCATGGAGCTGCCTTGGATTTACACCGCTTGCACTGCCCTGGAAAACTCCTTTGCTCTGGACTACCCATGAAGATGAAGCTTCCCTGGTGTGTTTCCCTTGCTAGTGGCAAGGCTGTGGATGGGGCGGAGAAGCTTTGCTTGTGCTTTTCTGAACCGTTTCACCCCTCTGCTGAGGACACATTGCTTCACTGGCAGGTTGTATGGGAAGGATATAAAATATTTTGTCTCTATGTAGCACCTCTTGTTAGAAGGGACCCAAAGGACTGGCAGGTGCCCAGCTCTGAAATACAGCCAGCTGCAGAGTGGAGCTCCTCCCCAGCTCCAAACAGACTGAATACAGGGACTTGTTTTTCCAGGATCTCAGAGTCAACCCCACAACACATTGATATGTTCTTTCCTCCATCTTTTGCTCATGCTTTGTGTCCATCAACAGCCATCCACCATTACCAAAGTTTACTGTTCACTGTCACTGCAGGATAAAAGTTTACTATTGCACGTATTCCAGCAAGCTGAATTTGACCCAAAGAGAAACTGCAGATTCTTCATCCATGACCTAAGGTTTCCTGGAGGAAATAAGGGAGGAGCTGACTCAGAGCAGAGTCCTGCTACATTTTAAACAGGCCCCAATAAGTCTGACTCTCTAGCAGAATGTTGTTTCTTTTGTCATTTTTCTTACAGTACAGTTTATCTCCCTCCCGCAGGAGGAAGGCTCTCGCAAAATTTACTGTGCCGTTCTCATGTCCCACAGCATTGGTGAGGGGTTCACTTGGGTATCTGTAAAGCATCACCGTATGAAGCTCTTTGGCTCTCTCCTTGCGGTAGAGCTGAGCATAGATGAAGTAGCTGCCACTCTTCTGGATGGTGAGGTACTGCCCTTCATCCTGCACAATCCCATTGCAGTGCCGTAGTTCCCAGTCCCAGATCATATCTTCTTTGATTTGTTCTTTTACTGAGGAAAGCACAGACAAAATGATGTGATTAAACACAGAAAAATGGTTTCTGATTAATTATGTCCAAGGATAACCTTGTTCTGTACATGTGTGCTTTATCACTGTTTCCCATTCTCTCACTCACCATTCACTTCTTGACTTTCTAATAATTATTATTTACTTGTTATTCTAGTTGCTGTTATTACAATTATTATCGATCATTCTTTTTTAGTTTACTGACTTCTAAGAAGTGCTGAAGAGGTCTCAATCTGCCAGGAGAGGCTGTGAAGGACCTCTGTGGCTATGGGTGGATTGGAGGTGCTCCCTGTCTGGACAGCCTAACTGGAAAGCACCCTGGAGATGGAGGATTTTCAAGACTGAACTGAGATGGTCTCTAATAAGAAAAAATTCCTAGGTGGAATTTCAGCTGGATCTGAGGATGATGAGGAATACAGTAATCTTCTTGCTGGCTGCTGTGGTTATAGCTCTTTACGAGGGGAACAGTGATTAGTTGAAATTTTATGCATGCAGAAGTTTCTCATTGAATTAATTAAACCTCTCTGAAGGTGTCACCTACTCTATGGGACCCTACTTAAGAACTGCCCTAGGGTTTGCTTAGAGAGCTGGTGATTTACACCCAGCAGCATTAAATCTGAGCCCTGCTGATGCCTTGAGAGGCTACCAGAACAGAGGCTAGACAGTGTTAAAGGAATAAAGCAGGGATTTATTAAAGGCCTTCACAGGATGCACCTCGGGCAGTACAAGAGCCCGGCCGTGGCTACACCAAACAGGTCATGAATTTCACACTTTTGTAAGTTCTGGTCCATTTCCATACTCGGGTTCATTGTCCAATTGCAGCTCCAGGTTATGCAGTCCCATCCTCCCAGGCTGCTCTCCTCAATTTGTTGTTTGCACTTTTTGGGCCTGAAGCTGCAGCGGTGTCCTTGGTTCTGGGGCTGGAAAAGGATTGGTTTGTCTGACTGAGCTGTGAGGAGAGCTCGCTAACACTTGATATGGAGTTCAGAGTTCTATACTGATGCAGTACAGAATCCGCAAAATATGGAAGCTAAAACTGAAGGCATTCCTGTGGTGGTTGTTCCACAGGCCCTTTCTGGGGAGGTGCACACAGAGAGAAGCAGTTGCTGGCTGCCAGCCCTGGGTGCACTGCTGGGGAGATCCATTTGTCACAGCCACAGTGCCCTCCCTGGGAGCTCTACCAGCCTGATCTTGTCCTTAAACAGGCACCAGGCCTGTGACACAGACATCTTGTGTCACAGCACAAGCCAGACAATAGGTTTACAATCTCCATACTTACAAGATCCATGTGCCCAGCATGGCTGTGGTGCCTGTGGAAAGAAGCAGGGCTTGGTCAGTGTCTTGTCCTGTAATTTTTCGTTTATCAGTAAGCTCAATAGAGGAGCATTATCATTACAAGAACACAAATGTGTTCTCCCAGCAAGAAAAGTTCTCTTTCTACCCACTATTACAAACACATGCATTGTTTTGTTGCCAAAAAAACAGATGTTTTCCAACAAAGTTTGAAATGCTTAAAATAGATAATTTTTTTTCATATCCATTTTGATGGTATTTTTTCAAAATTAAAACCAAAACCAAACAAACAAAAAACCCAAAAACAAAACAAAACAAAAAAATCAGCAGTGACCTGCAGTAGACCAGGTAAATATTCTACATTCCTCTTGGGTGACAGGATTTCATTCCATCTCTGAACTCACCTCTTGTGGATGCTCACAAGCAGTGACTCTGTGGAGGCCTTGACTTAAAGCCAGTGCATAAATGTGGCAAGCTGCACAGCATTATGCTAATTCACCCTCATTAAACCCATGAAGCTTTCCTACTGTGTAGACTGGTTTAGAATGGCTCAGGCAAATAAAATCAGCACCATCAGAACAGCTGCTAACTTTCAAGCCTTCTTTTCTCTAACTGCTGCACATGCTTGGCTCAGGATGACCGGCACGGGGTTTTCTCATCCAGGAGTCAGTTTTACAGTGCCTTTCCAGCCCAGGGAGAGAGGTGTCTCTGTGAGTGAGTGCCCTGGTGGGAAATATGCAAGAGATTTCAGTCTGTTTCATGACTCACGGCTTGGGCTTTGCTCATGGAGCTCATGCTCCTCCTACACAGCAGCTCTGCTCTCTTTCTGTAAAAAGCAGGTTTGGTATCAGCTTACAGATACAGGGACCTGGTTCTGCCTCCTCCCATCGCTCACATCTTAACGAGTGCAAGCTCTGAAATGCTTAAATTTGCTATTGGAGCACAAGCTTGTTCCTTCCTGAGGAAGTTGCTGTCCTGAGTGCTGGGGAGGTTGCCTTGCAGGGAGAGGCTTTCATTGCCTGGTCCTGCTTTCTCCATTTAATAGGAATCAACAACACTGAAGGCAGTCCTTTCACTTACTAAAGAAACTTTCTGTTCACGAAAGTGACATTCCTGAGAAAAAGAAGGGAAGGAGCGGAATAAGTGTGAACATTGATGTGCTTGTGTCTATCAGAGGGATGCAGTTGTGGCTGCAGGTCACAGAGCTGCTGCTTCACAATTCCCAAATAGATGATGGAAGCTGTGGGTTTGGGGGCTAAAAGTGAATTAAAAGCAATTAATTTAGTTTGGGTTTTTAAGAAATATTTTCCTGTTATAAGGTGCAGAGAATGTTCTTCTCTTGAGCAGACTTCTTATTTTATTTTATTGTATTGTATTTTTAAAAAATCAGTGCCTTGTAGGATCAGTCCTCAGAGGGGTTCCTGGCATCATTATGCCCCAAGCAGCTCCCAGACCAAGAGGACAAATTACCCTTCCTCTTAACAGAAGGGGGGCTTTTTCCTTGTGTCTTCCCCCAAAGAACTGGAACTAGAGGGAGGTACATTGCAGCAGTTATCTCAACCCGGTATCCCAAATTAGTTCTTGGCTCCTTCAGGACACAAACTCACAGTTTGGAAAGGAGAAAATAAGAAGCTGGCCATCAGCACATGAGACACTTGGCTTACCCTGCATTTCTGTTCAGTACTGCGTTCACAGTTAGAAAGAGATCATTGGGATCAGCTCATGAAATGCAGAACAAAACTTGGTTCAATAAGTGTTTTTTGCTAGATTGTAAAAACCAAGTGTGAAAGGGCTTTATGCCTGGGGAATTGCCACAACTTCTCAGCTTCTCTGATCTCTACAGAGCATCATCACTTGATATTACACTGGAACACATCATTGGCACAGGAGAAGAAAAAAGAAAGAAACAAAACCTGGTGGTTTTTTTTGTTTTTTTAAGGTTAAGGGTATATAGAAAACACTGAAGATTGAGGAATTGGTGAGGCAATAAGGTATTGGTGGAAACACTATCAGCTGAAATCTTGGAAACAAAAAGCATTAGCACTCTTTAAAAGAGGAGAGAATTACTGGACTGGAGTTAGCTGATAGCATCAATGCAGCACTGTTAATAATTAGGAATACTACGCTGCAGAGTTAAGAATTTTTCTTTGTCCTTACCTGCTGATGATAGAGCAAACAGAAGGGTATGGTGACCAGGGCCAAAATAATAATCACCACAAATATGAGAGCATGGAAAGCCACTTGTGAGCACGTGGATCTCTTGTTCTGTGGAGCATTCCCGTTCTCCATCACGGCTGGTGCTTCCATGACGCTAGTCGTTGGTACTGCTGGAGGTGAGGATGCAAACAGCACCAGGGCCGAGGAAAGGCACTGCCGGAATTCCCGAGCTCTCTGTTGTCACGTTGGGACATGGACAGGATTTTATGCTGGTGATCTCCCCATGCTAATAAGGCCAAGAGGAGGAGCCACCGGGTTTCATCATCAGCCCAGGCTAAAAGGCAGTGAGATAACACTTCCTTACGAAACTGAGGCAGGGAACTTTCATCTGGCTCCCGGCCCAGGAGTCTGAAATGAAATCGACAACAGGCTCCAAAAATCACCTCAGAATATCAGTGCAAGGGCTCAAGGTTAAAAATCCTCCAGGGAGCCCAAAGTTCACTGGATGAGGGATGAAGAGATGAGGTGCCAGGCACAGGAACCTCACCCTACCTGCTGCTGTCCCTGGAGGTGCCAGTGCTTGCTTTCTTCCCAGCTAAGGATCCGGCAGCAGATGGGATCTGGTTCCCATTTTGACAGCTGATGACGGAAGGGCATTTTTCCAGCTCCCCGGGGACATGATTCACACAGCAAAAGTGAAACTACACACGCTCCAGAATGTGATGCCACGCAACGGTCTTGGCAGCAAATGGAAACAGCAAATTGGATCCAACTACCAGCCTCCACTTCCCCCTGATGCCACTCAAGGACAAGGAAGAGTGGGAAAAAAGCTGGGGTTTTGTAGATGGCTTTCAATTTGCAATTTGAAATGAGCTGAGTTTCAAGGTCTTTCTGAAACAATTTTTAGCTTTTCCCTTTCTATATTTTTTCTTACCTGCTTTTTGAGTTCCCAACTGTGGGAACAAAATTGTGGTTAAAGTGCTGGGTGGAGAAGGCAGAAAAAAAGTTTTAAAAAAGCAAATAGGTTTGAGAAGTAAAAAAACAAACATAAACTAAAAAAAACCCTTAAAATAAATATTTTTAACTGTCAACCTTGAAAGTAGTTTCTATTTTTACATTCTGCACATTCTTTTGAGTTTTCTTTTAATATGAAAAAGCACTCTTCATGGTGTTTATTTAGAAAAGAAATTCTGATGTCACAAAGATGTCACTGAGAGATCTCTACCAACTCTTCTGCACTCCCTTTCTGGGGATGGAATGCATTAAAAAATGAACATTATAAACTTTACTCTTGGTTCTTCTCTGCCTCTTCCAAACCTGTGGGTGAAACCTCAGCTCTTCTGGCTGCATAAAACCAAAATTAAATATCTATGTGGTGCTGGAGGCAGCTGCGAGCTGCCTGCTCGGGGCTGGCCCCTGGCAGGGCACTCTTTGGGGGCATCTTTAGGGCAAGCCGTGGAAAAGGGAAGCCCCAGGGAACCTCCAGGTGACTTTCCTGTGTCACCTCCGCAGCCTGTGGAGGTTTCCTGCCTGACTTGGGAGTGATTTCACACAACTGATGTCAAGGAGACAAGGTACTTTCCACACACTCCTCCCAAAGGAAATAATTTAAGGACTTGGCCTGCGTGGGGAAACCTTTTGCTCAAACACAATTATTTTTGCTATCACAAACAGAGCCCAGGGCAGAAAATGTCAGTCCTGGTATACAAAATTTGACAGTTGCTTCAATAAAGACAGGATTTAAATGGGAATGGTCAAACAAGGGCAGGATCACACAGAACCAAAAAGAATCTGGAGTTGAATCTTCCAAATTTTTAACAGGCTGGACTCTACCTTGAGTCCAGCTAGTATTATATTTATTTTCTATTAATGGTAACATGTTGCACTAAGCATGGATACATGCCTGTGACCCAGTGTTAAGGAGCAGCACTGGGGGACAGTGACCAGCCACTGTAAATCTGCCTCTCCATCGTCTTATTCATAAATATCCTGGCAGGGCATGGTGGGGAGAGTGCCCTGGCACTGCAGCCCTGTGCCATTGATGCCACAAGCCCTGGCAGGAGGCAGAAAGAAGCATTTCATTCTGCAGGTCCCACCGGCCTCAGCCAGGCTTGGGAGCAGTGAAATCACTGCTTAAATTAAGGTGCTCTCCCTCTACTTGCAAGAATATTTATGGCTGCATCTCAACTGTGTTTTCCCTACAGACCCCAGCAGTTTTTGTTCAGCCCCTGTTTAACCTTCTTGCTCTCAGTTAAGATAAAAAAAGACTCAGGCTAAGCAGAGCAGAGGATGCAATCACAACCAGATTTGGGCTCATTCTCTTCCTCATTTCTCACACTTCTCAAAAGCAGCCTCAGCTCTCAGAATGGGATTTTGCAACCAGTGTGTAAATTGACGGGATGCCCACTGTATGTTGTATGTTGTAATTTTCTTTTTTTTTTTCCTCCCTTCTCACAGCCTGTTAGGGAGGCATGGAAACAAATTTAGTGTAGAAGAAGTTGTGAGGGGATATGTCGCCATGAAGGGACACAGGGACATGGTTTAGTGGTAGTCCTGGCAGTGTTAGATTAATGGCTGGACTCCATGATATTAGAGGTCTTTTCCAACCTAAGTTATTTTAAGGATAGGGTATGACTCTTACCTGCCTTTTTGTCCTTACTTCCTTTCTCTGTTATCTTTAGAACACAAGTTTTCAACAGGCTTTATACTGGCACAGCTCAAAATGCATTATTTAATTAATTGCACTTAATTTAATTAATTTTAATTGAATTAATTGAATTTTAAATTTAACTGAATTAATCTCTGGCTTTGAATTTCCATTGTGTTGGAGTGCGTAGGTGCAGGTGTTTGACTCCCTGAAAATATCTGTTCAAATTATTTCAGGGAGTATCATGTGCTCCACTGTGGACCTCACTTCTTCCTCCTAAGCCCAGCCCTGGGGACTTGTGGTAACTTCTCAGGCACAGACTGGAAGTAGCAAATTTACCGCATGCATTTTCAGGCAGGAACTTTCCATGACTCCGCGTGGAACTGTGACAACCTTCACTAGCATGTTTGTCCCAGCCCCTCTCACTCAGATGCCACCACACTGCGCTTTGCAGCCTGTCCTCTGGGCAGCTCTTTCCCCAAGTCTCGGCAGCCTCGTAAATATCTGCATTTTTCATCACCAAATAAGGCACCGTCCCTACGAAAAGGATGTTTGCTTTAACCCCAAAGTAGGCTGCTCATGTCCTGACCAGCTTGTTTTCCGTCAAAACAAAGATTGCCCTGTATTTACTTTGTGTGTTTGTGGGAAGACTGGCTTGGTTCCAGCTGTCACAGCTTTCCAGGAATATGAGGTTTAAGAGGCATAGGAAAGCCCTCATGGAGTTTCAGCCCTAGTCTACAGGAACAGCGAAAGAGGGATTGATTAATTTGATTAATTTGAATTTCAGGTCTCTCTGTTGCACCCTGTGTCTGGGAACTACTGCTGTCCTTGTTTCTCCCAAACTGTGTGTTTTGGAGTCATGACAATATCAATGGGCAGAAATTGAAAACAAATTTGGGCTCCATGGGGAAATGCCAGTAGGAAGCCAAGGCAGGATGCCTTCTTGGGGCAGCCCCTGGGCACTCTGAGTCCCAGCCTCAGGGCCACAGGCTGTGCAGCTGGCACAGTGACAGAGAGCCACAGTGGTGAGTCCCCCGGTGGGAATCTGGGTGTTAAGAGTGAAGGAAGTGATTGGAGGTGTCTGGTACCCTGTCCTGGCTTTTTCTCATGCATTGTCTGCCCTTGTGTTCTATCTGTTTGTATTCCATCCAGCCCCTGGCTGCTGGGCTGGTGAGGGGGTATGATCTGAATCGTGACTGAAATTAGGAGTGGGTGAAGCACTGGTCTCGTGTTAAATGGGATCTTAGAAATTTGCCATCTGGGTATAGCCACGAGTGTTGAGTGACTTCATCAGCATAATGAAAAAGAGTGAAACCCAGAGAAACTGTAGAGCTTTGACTGTGTTTCCAGCCCGTGCTGGGGCTAGTGACAGGTAAGGGTTGCCCTTTGGGCCACGGATACAAGTGAAGGGAGACCTGCTCCAGGTTCTTGGAAATGCTTGCTTGGGTGAAGGATGTCAGGGCCATTTAAGCTGTCAGCCCTGCAGGGATAACACTTTGGGTCTCTTGTTGCAAATGCAGGTTTGTTGAAGAGATTGAGAGTCCCATTGCGATTGCCCAAGTCCTGCGTTCAAACCAAAACAGGCGAAAAGGACTTCAGAGAGGGAGCCAGTCCTCTGTCTGACACCTTGCAGGAAGAGTTATTTGCCTAGTCAAAACTCTAAAAAGTACTTCCTGATTTCTCAGCCCTTGTCACTGGGGTTGGAGGAAGCAGCGCAGCCTCATTCTCTGCTGCCTTTTGCTGTAAAACGCAGGGAGCTGTGGCGTGAGCGTAAGTGGAAACAGTGTGGATGGGACAAAAAAGTGCTAATTAGGTCTTCTAAAGATACCAAATAGAGAAGTGGTTGCTTGCATTTTTGCATTCTCCTCATCCAGAGAGTACTAGTGATCATGGCTAATCCAGAAAATCACAGTGGTTCTGCACCAGTCTCAGAAAATCTGATATTTGTAGATAGATGGGTGAGTTCATTTTCTAAGTCTCAGTAGAGCTGTTGCAGAAACCCAAAGCTTGTTCTCTCCTTCAGCTGCAAGCATCACGTGCCCAGGGGGGTCCTCTGCCCCCTCACCTCACCCCATCCCATGGCAGGAGCACTAGCTGGTTCTGGCCTGGTACCTGAGAAGGATTTGTCCAAGACCTCTCTGTTCTAGGTCCTCATTCTCCTTAAAAATGTGGAGTTTGTCCTCAGTCTCCCATGGGCTTCCAGATTAGGTCTGTGGCCCCTTTCCTATCCACCATGGTCAAGTTATTCCCTTCTCTCTGCATCAGTCATTTATGGACAACGGGACTCCTGGGAGATGTTTCCAACATCTCCAAATGCCCCAGTTTTCCTTCTGGTTATGTGGGACTGATTCATGCCCTTTCAGGAAGGTGAATACTTGGTTCTAGACTCAGGCCTCCCACACACACCTTCAAGCTCCCACGTACAGAGTGATTTCTGCCTTTACCAGTGAGTGTCACCTTCAGCCTGGTCCCAGGACTCTGCAGCCCCCAGATGCTTTTCACACAAACTATTTGCTCCGTATTGCATTTCTACTGCAGATCATTCCTGCTAATGCAGAGCAGGAACTCACACCTTCTTCTTCCTCACTTGTGTCTCATTTTTTTCAGATACTCTCTCCAGACCATTTGATTTGCACCCTGTCCTTCTGTGACACTCCTGCTCTCTTGCCCAGCTTGAGACCCTGCAGCTGCACTTCTATAGCCAGCCCTGCACACAGCACATTAATCCCAAAGGATTGTAGGAAAACGTGGGCTGCAAGAAAGGAGGTGTGACCAACAGGGTAGGGAGGGGGTTCTGGCTGTGGTGTGACCCCATCCGGAGTGATGCATCCAGCTCTAGGTCCCTCAGCTCAGGAAAGACATGGATTTATTGAAGTGAGTCCAAAAGAGGGCCACAAAAATGATCAGGTGGATGGAGCACCTCTCCAATGGAGAAAGACTGTGAGAGTTGGGGTTGTTCAGCCTGGAGAACAGAAGGGTCCGTGGAGACCTCATTGAGCCCTTTCAGTACTTATTTAGGGCCTACAAGAAAGGTGAGGTTTGTCTGTTTCAGACAGACAGGACAAGGGGTAAGTAATGGTTTTAAACAAGCAGAAGGTCAGGTCAGATGAGATATATGGAATAAATTTTTTTACAATGAAGTTCTGGCATGGAACAAGTATGTAACAATGTGTTTTCCAGTGTGGGAGGTTGTGTACAGAAGGATGGGGCTCATTTTTGTGTGACATTTCTGAGCTCTTGGGTATGCTGTGGAGTGCACAGGTACCTGCATACCCAGGGCATGTTGTGGCAAGGAGCCCAGAGGGAGGAGTGCAGAAAAAAGAACAGTTGTTACCTCATTCCACGCTTTCACTTGCCTTACAAATTTCTTTAGGAAAGTGGAGTACGGTTTGTTTATTTACCCATCCTACTCGTCCTCTGGCAGAGATCCCAGATTGCTGAGATGGGAAAGAAGAAATCCTTCTGAAAGTTGTGAAACCTTGGCATGGTTTTTTCCCAGCCCAGGGCTGGGAGGGAGGCTTGCATCACTCACCCAGACACTGCAATTTTTCTTCTTCTAATCCTTCAAAAAAGACTTAGAGCTCGGAATCTCACATTGAATCAGCATCTGACAGCCTGCCTTTCTCTGCTTCTGCCCTCCCTGGTAAAATGAAACTGCCCTGCTCTTGTTGTCACTCAGCTTGGAGCTGTGCATCCGTTCTGGGCCAGCCTGCCAAGAAACCCAGCTCTGAAAATGTTGGCTGAAAACCTGGGCTGCTTGTTAGCTCAGCAATGTCAGGGTGCTGTGCAGTGTGAGCCAGGCACCTCCTGCCTTTCCCGGTGCTCCCCCATGGGCACAGCCCAGCTGTGGGGTGAGCCCCCAGCTCCTGTCCTGGGCTGTTCCTGCTCCCCACTGCATTGCTTGAGGGTGGCTGTGCTAATTAAACTTCTTATCCTTGTGAATAGATGCCTTTACAGTGTCCCCCTCCTGGCTTTTCCCATTGCATCATCAGCTGCCGCTTTTATTTCCTCCATGCATTTGAAGAACCGCTGCCTTATGATGGAGCTGGGGCTCTGTCATCAGCACCTCCAGTGCTGCCTTGCACAGCTCCCTGCCCTCAATCACATGAGCTTAGCAGGAGGGGATTTCTTGGCCTGGCAGGGCAGCAGACGACAAGCACTGCCACAGGGACATCCAGCCGTGGTGCGCGGTGTGGAGCTGCCCATGCTGGGCACACACAGCCCGGCCACAGTGCTGTGGTTTGGCTACTCAGCTCTGGGGACCCATTTTTTGGAGTATTGCCCTTTCCATTCAAGCTTATATAACAGCAGTTAAGCTGAGCGGGCTCAGAGGCCCATCCAGTGTGGTATCCTGCCTTAGACACCAGGTCTGATGTGTAATCTGTCTCTTTCCTTTTGGTAGTTTCTGAGGCATTCCTTTTGATTTGTGTGAATCTGCTCCTTTCTGAGCCTCTCCAACCTTTATGTTCCTCTTACACCAATGATTTCAGCAGGTTCTTTTATGTGGCCTTTTGCATGAAAAACCTTCTAGAAGTCCTTGTTTTCCACTTAGTCCTGCTATCTATTCATTTAACAGGATGCTTCCTTCTACCTGAGCTCACTTTGTAAGGAGCAGCCAGCACAGATCCCATGTCACCCTCATGATGCTTGGCCCGAGGTCCATGCAGGGTCCTGCAGCTGCAGGGTCCTCTTTGGTCTTCCTGGGATGATGCAGCTCAGGACGCTCCTTTCTCCTCTGACTATCTATGATCCTGAGACAGAGGCAGGGATCTGGTGGAGACAAATCTCTGGAATAAAGAATTAGGATAACCCAGTGTGGGTATTTTGGAATCCGTAGCATTGTGCCATCCAGAAGAGCAGAAATTGCCTCCTGTGCAGTTTGTGGTGAGCAAGCTATGTCATAAATTCAGCAGCCATGCTGTGCTGTGACACACACCCATGGGCAACACACAAACATGCTTCAAAAAGACCACAGGCTGGAGCAGGCACGTGTCAGTCGCCTGTCCCTCATCCTGCCTCTGCTCCTGGGGACAGGATGCACACACATCCTCAGACACTGTGACCAGCCCCTGGCTGCCTTGGCTGGTGGGCTGGGACCCACAGCAGATCTTCTGCTCTGAGCTGGTTTCACTTGGCAGCTTGTGACCACTCTGTGCTGTTAGACACCCCCTGGCTCTGGGTCAGAGCTGCTCAGCAGGAGGAGCTCACTTCCCATGCTCACTTGGCAGATGGTTTCTGAGCTCCATCCCAAGGAGGGCGAGCAGAGTGGAAGTGCCATGAGGAAAGCAGGCTGGCGATCCCCATCAACCACCCAAGGCAGTCTTTTCTCCCCTTGTGCTTGTCTAGAAGCTGGGGAAGAGACATCCAAACCCTGACCTCAGTGTTTGACCTCATTGAACCCAGCCAGCTCTGCCACCCAACACCCACAGCCTCCCCACTGAGCTGGGTTGCTGCCCCCCTCTCTGTTTGCTTTTGTCTTCCCAGAGCTGAGCTCCTGTCACTGCTGTTTCCAGCCAGGTTTAGAAAAACAGGAATCATCCTCAGCCCAGACCAGAAGCAAGGAAAAAAAATCTCTCCCTTCAGACAGCTTTGTGCATTATCACTGGTAAATTCCCCAGATTTGTGCTTCCTTGCACAGACATCTGGGGATGTCCTTCCTGACGCCTGGGAAATGTCCTGGACACACCCTATGGCTTGTATCATCCCTGGGAGTGTGCGACTGTCTGGTATGAACTAAAAATTTGTAAAGATCAAGAAAGAAAACATCTGCTTTTTCTTGCAGACAAAAATGTTACAAGTTCAGATGTAAGAGTATGACATTTTGTTTGGCTTTAAAAAAAGAAAAACTTTTTTTTTTAAATGAAGCTCTTTTTTTTTCTTTTTTTATGAAACATGGAAACAATCTTGAAATTAATTAAGACAAAATAGCTGCCAGTGGGAATGTGTCTTCATTTGCAACAAAATTATGTTTATAGCATTCAATCCAACCCTTTAACTGATTTTATTCAACTACTGAATTGTATTCCCTGGAGAATTTTGCAGAAATGAAGGCAATTTTCACCCAAATCAAGTATGTTTCCTCCATTTAAGGACTGTCACCAACCTTATCCTAAAATCTAACCTCTCAGTGAACCTTTCAAAGGCACGATGAGAGACTGATCAAACATACTGATCTGTATGCTCAAACCCCTGCTCCTGACCCTCATCTTGCCACTGGGATCATCTCTTTAATGGGGAGATTTTACAGAAACCTGTGCTTGGCTTCTGCTTGCCTTTCCCATGGTACAGGCACCAGTTTAAGAGTTTGTTTTAGTAGGGAGCTGGGAGTAGAGTGACAAGGCAATATCCCAAGCACAGTTCAGGGTGGAACACAGCCAAGCAATTGGACAGCAGTTCAGCTGATGAGGTGCCTGGAGGGTCAAAAGGGAAGGATTACCCTCTCTGTTTATTTAGCTGCCTTGTCTATTTACTATCAGAACAGAAAAGCTGATTGAGACTCGGGCAGAAGAAAAACTAAGACTTCAGCCAGTTTTGCAGCCACAGTGAAGTTTTCCGCTGTCTTGGTTTGGATGACAAGTGTCTGCTAGGGAAGGCAGGAGCCTCCCTTTTAATGGAGAATGTAAACTCCCTCCCCCGATGCTGCTTGCCTCAAAATCTTCCAGGCTTAGGCAGCTCCTCAGAGGGGTGTCCCAAATGAGAAGACAGCCACAGCTCAGGGTGTGTCTCTCAGCAGTGGGCGAACCCACCTGCAGTGATTTCAGCTCCAGTGATATTTATCTCTTTAGTGATTTCTCAGCTCATGTGGGTTCACCCCCCAGGCGACACAGGGAAGAGACAGGAGCCTTGTATGGTGTTCCACAAAGTCAAGCCCTTTATTGCAAAAGATGAGCTCTGCAAAGGGGCCAGGGACAAGGAGCTCCCTGCTGAACTGGGGAGAAACTGGAGTTTCTTATGGGAAAGGCAGGGGATGGTACAAGGGGGTAAAAACCAATGGTTTACAAAGCATCTGCATAGGCCTGAGAGGCCTCATGGGAGTGCCTCCTTTTCCTAACTGCAAAGGTGATTGCCTAAGATTTCTCCCTCCAGGGAAGGGCCATGCTAATCTTATTTGCCGCCACACCTCGGGATTATTATGATTTTGAAATTAAGGGAATTCCCTTTAAATACTCTTTCTATTGCATCACCCTGTTGCATATTCATAGATCTTCATGGGTATTCAGGAACTGTTTAGCACGGTCACTCCTCGGGTCTACCTTTTTAGAGCATGCATGGTTCCCCTGGTTCCCCATTATGGAGTTTTGATCTTCTCTTTATCAATTTTTGGTTTGGGTTTGGCTGGGCATTCCACAGGCAGTGAGTTGTGATATTTCGCATGTCAGCAATACAGTCCTCCTCATCTGTTCCCTGTATGTTATCTCAACCAAGCACACTAACTTTAACAGCAGAGAGAAAAGGAAAAAACTACACAGCAAAGCCATTTTAACATCATGCATCTAGCATTCATCTTAGTACTTGAGAAGAGCCAACAAGGTAACGTGTTTATAACAGCTGGAAACTGCAGGATGTCCTGGCGGGTCAGGGTGTGGATGCTCGCAGCACGGAGAGAACCCAGAGCAGTGCTGAAGAAGCAGCAGGAGCTGCTGCTGCAGCAGCCCTGGCTCTGAGCAGGGCAGGGAGAGGCAAGTTCAGGATCCTGGGCACCCACAGGTGCTCAGGGAGAAGAAGGAGAGAAAACAGAGTTCTAAGCGTCCCCTTCTCTAACTGTAGAGCGGAGTGAGAGAGAGAGTGGCTGTCCTGCCCTACTCTACCTGCCCCCAAAAATCCTGGGGTATCTCAGTCCCTCAGAGAGAAAACTTCCCACAATGAGATAAAACAAAACCAGATGCCACCCTTCTCCCTGGGCCCAGCCAAACTCTTTTCTCTTCTCGAGCAACCAATAAGTACCAGCAGTTATATTTCCCAGCAATATCATGGGAAAAATTCTATAGGTAAGAAAGAACAACAATAAAAGGAATCCTAACCCCCAGCATCTGCCCAGCCCAGAAACTGATGAGCTGGCATTACCAGCCGGGCACTCTGGTTGCATTCATTTAATTATCAGTCTCCTTCGGAAGCCCTTCCTATCAGTGTCCCCAGGCAAAAGAACTGGAATTTCTTTCCTGCATGCTTTGGTTAAGCGAGATGTCATTTATGGGCTCATAGATGGGGCAGGTTGCTGACAGATCTCAGCTGCCCACACAGCACCTGGCAGGATGATCTCATGTCCTCAGCTCTCCTGAGGTGAGGGCACATAGAGGAGGAACAGGCAGGGAAGGTGCAGCCGGAAAGGAGGGGCATTTTTATGTTTGCAGGAATTCTGACCTCAGGGCATCCCAGGAAATTGCTTTGAGAAAGGTCTTGTGATGATAAGGCTGTAACATTCCCTCTCATCCTGATGTGAAGCAATCCCTTGGGAGCTCCCACCTCCGCATTCACGCAGTGCTTGTTTTGTTTACAAAGATCCAGATGTTGCCCCCACACACCCGAGCTCCCTCTTCCCGTGTGTACACCACCCGCCACATATCAAGAGATATCCAGACCCCAGAAATGCAGAGATATCCCGGGCATCTTTTCCCTCCAAGACTGCTGTGAAAAACGACATTCACTGTTACGATAAAATTTAGAAGTTTAATAAAAGACAATAGGAGACAAAGACAATAAAGCAAAGCTTTACAGCTGGGTGCTTGGCATTCCGCCAAGAGCACACTCGATGTCTGGGGAACACCCTTTAAATATTTTGTCTATTGCATCAGCCTGTTGCATATTCATACAGTCATGCATATTCAAACTTTTCCTAGAAGTATTTTACTTATTCTTAGAACTGTTTAGCATGGCTCCTTCTCAGGTCCACCATTTCAGAGCATGCGCTTTTCTTGGCTGCGGTTTTACAGCTTTAGGTGTTGGTCCGAACTCTCTTCAGAACATAGATGCTGATAGCTGGTATATCAGTAGCAGGGGTCTTCATCATCTGTTCCTTGGATGTTATCCCAACCAAACAGTTCATTTATGATCAGCACAACCACACCAGCTATTTCACTGCTATGTCTAACAGCAAAAATAAAAATTTTATCTTTATAGCAAGAGTTATTTTAACATTATACATATAGCACTCGTTTAATATTTGCAACAAGGCAATATTATAATATGTATTTATAATACTGCCAAAGCTTGCTGGTGTGTATTGCAGTTAGAAGTGTCTCTGTTGAGCTTGAAGCTCCCCTTCTCATCCTAACAAGACTCAGTGTGTCTGTTTTCAGCAATGCTGGGTTCTTCTCACTCTGCTCAAATTCTGTGGCAAAGTCGATGGAGACGGGAAATAACCTAAACCTTCATTACCAGGGAAACTTGAAAAATCAGGCAAAGATTGAATTCTGCTGGTGACACTGGCCTGCTTTTACATGAGGAAAAAAATCCCATGTGAAAGACAAACAAAGGCATCCTTCAGACTCGGGTGGGATTTGCACCCCGAATGAGTCCTCTCTCACTGCTACCTGGCAGCCACCTCAACCTTCCTGCTGAGCTTGTGTCCCCATGCAAAGGGATGGGACAGGGAGAACAAGCCAGAGGGACCCCAACTCCAGTTCAAAGGCTGTGATGGGTGACACATCCTTCATGGACTTTGCTTTAGGCCCTGTTTTGGGTAAGCACCAAAGCCAGGTCTAGGACCAGAGACCAGAACTCCAATCCTAACCAGCCCTTGGCTCAGGGGGACAGGGGCTGCAGGCAGTGTGTGAGTGAGGTCATGGCTGTGCTGGCTGCTCTCTGAGCTCCGTGGTTGATTGGGACCTGCCCCAGCCCCTGTCTGAGGCTGCCTTCTCCCCCTTGCCTTTTTGTGTCACCTTCTGCTGCATTCATCCCTTGGCTGTGGCCACAAGAGCAGTGAGCAAAACTCTTTATCCATCCTCTGAACTGTGTCAGAGTGATTCCTGCAAACCCCATTGGCCAGTCTGGCATCTCAAACTGTGGAAAGCCACCACAACAATTCAGGACCATTTCAAATGAAACTGTGGGTCTGAGCCTGAGGTTCATTTTCCCACCACACTGCTGAATTCATGCCTTGCCATTTGCTGAAGTTGATCTCACAAGAGCTGTGAGGAAAACATGGTACACTTGGCATATCTGCACCTGTGTGCAAGGGTGTGCACTGCAGAACAGACTCAGAAATAACTAAACTGGGATGGACAGTCCTTAGATATTTGTGACACAATACCCGTAACCACAGTCACTGCTTGATCTGTCTTAATTAATTGTTGCAGTTTCCTGGGTTTGGAGAAAGTACAAGTGTAAAAGTGTTTGAAGAATTACACCAAATCTACTTTCATTTGAAGTATTTTAACATACTCACACTTTTGATGATTGTGGTCAGGAGGACAAGGAGAAAAACAAAGTTTCAGACCTCAAGGTCTGACTCACTGTGCTCAGTTTGGGATAGAGGGTGTAAAACAAGACAAACAAAAACCAAGTTGTTCTCACATGCATGGGGCCACAGTGACCAGATGGTGCTGGTCTCCTGAGGGTAGAACTGGTGAAGACAAAGCCACTCATTCAGAGCTATGCTCCAGAATTGCAAGGCCAGAAAATGTTTCCCTGGAGGTGGAGTTGTAGCATAGCCTTAGGCCCAAGGAAAATACACACAAGAAGTGAGACATCTGATAGGCATCACCGCTTAACCAAACACCTTAATTAATGTGCTTACACGGATGGTCCTCAACAGATAAGGTAATTTTTCATTACTTGAGAGAATTCTGTTCTTCCCTATGACTTATGACCATGTTCTCTGACTAAACTAGCTAACAATTCTTATTTAAACAATGTGACTTTACATGCATTTAGTATGATGTGTTGTATTACAGACACTTGTGATATTGTATGATTGTATGACTTTGCCCTGGGGAGCTGTTAAGCCAAGGCCCTGTCCCAGCCTGTGTGTCCTTCCCAGAAGCCTTCCAGGGCTAATTACAGTGTTCACTGCTCTTCATGGATGTGGTCTGTGAGTGAGGTTTTCCCAGGATCCCACACTCACTGTTCTGGGGAGTCTTTGTGCAGGAGCTGTTCCCAGCCACGGGCAGGAATTGTCACATGCAGGTGGAGAGCTTACACCCACCACATGTGGAGGAGCCTCTTGTCTCTCAGCAAAGCCATCTTCACAACCTGCTTGGAAAAACCCTCAGAGCTTTCCCTGCTCACCACCTGTTGGAATCCAAAACAGAGAAAATTCTCAAAATCCTGAGCCCATGGGATAGGGTTCTGGAGAAAGCACAGAATTTAATCTGAAACCTTAAAAAAGGGCTTCCAAACTTACAAAATTAGAAGCTAGAATATGGATCTATAAATTAAGTAGAAATATGTTAAGCTAAATAGATGAAATTTCAGAGTTAAAGAAACCCAAGATATAGAAAATGCAAAAGTAGTCATGAAGTTCGCAGGGGTTCTGAAGAGCAGCACTTGTAAGTTAGTGTGGCATAACATGACAGGTCAAGACAGCCCACATTGTGGTAGAACATTAGTTCATGATTGGTTAAAAAACATAAACAGTCTTCTTGGCAGTGTTTAATTGGCTAATAAGTCTTTAAAAGACCTTGTAATTAGAAGTCTTGAGAGCCTTTTGCACCAGACGGTAAAGATGTGATGACCAAGGTCACACTCCTTAACACCACAGAAGATAAGAATAATAAACCACACTTTCTAGATGCAAGGGTCCCATCTCTATCTCTCAACATCCTGACAGAAATGGTGCCCAAACAGCACACTAAAAAGAAAAGCACACCGAAACACAGCACAAGCAGATGGCTTGAGTTATTGAAACTAACTGGGAATGCAGTGAGAGTTTTCTCCTGTGAGCTTGAGCAAACCTTTTCTTGTAAAATGTGGATGCTGCTGGGGACAGTGGATAATCTGAGTCATTTCAGAGTGGGTGAACAGCTATCAGAATCAGTTCTTCACATTTGTAAGGGTGGAGCATATGGAACCACAGGATCATTTAGGCTGGAAAAGACTTTCAGACTATCAAGTCCAGCTGCTATCCTCATACCTAGGAGACATTAAAGATGTTTCTTGCTGTCAGGTGTGTCAATGTCTCCAAGTCCTATAAGAAGTGACAAAGGGAGAAACAGGTCAACCCATAATTCAAAATGCTACACATAATCCCTAAAAAGTCTCATCTTGTTTGTCCCCATTGGATGTATGAATTCTGCTCATTTTTTTGTGCTGGTGACAGTAAGCCAAATAAGCAAACACCGGCAGTAATAGAAAACTTAAATCAACAAAACAAGACAAAGGACTCCAGTGATGTCTTGCCTCAGGCATGTACATGGTGATGAAATTCTGGGCCTGCTGTATCCTTTATGAATCAGATCCTATGCTGGGTTAAATGTCTTTGCAGCATGATCACTACCACTTTTTCTCTATTAAGAAATGAAATAGGTCTCTGGATTGCCAGTAAATAGGTGTGAATTTTGCCTTAAAGCAAACAATGAAAGTAATTATTAGGAAAGTACATCTGTGCCCACGCCAAGTTTTGTCTTGTCCCAGCCTTTGTCCTGGGCCTTGGCTGGCCACCAAAGAACAGCATGGGCTACCAGCCCCTGTGAAATGCAGAGGCAGGAGAAGGTGCAGGCCCAGGAATGGGAGTGCTCTTGTGCTTGTGAGCAGGTGAGGCTCATAACCGTCTTGGGACAAGAGGTGAGCAAGAGTACAGAGCTGTGCTACTGAAAAGGTAATTGTGCAAGAGGAGGAAGTGGGTGTTGGAGGAGGCATTGGCTGGGTTTAGGTGTTTGCAGAGTTTTGGTTCACTGAGACTGAGCTTACAGGAGAAACACTCCTTTAGTCCTGCCTTCTGACTGTCCTAGGTTCCTAAAGTCCTAAGGAGAGTCATGGACCCCTACCAGCTTCACATCTCTCCTGAGCTCTCATTTCCTGTGCTTTCCTGGGCTCTGTGCCCAGTGTCCTTGCCCCTTCTGGGACAGCTCAGTCAGCCCCAGCACCCTCTCCTGCCCTGGCCTGTGGATTTTCTACTCCTCAGGCTTCTCCTGCCTGGTGCAGGGGGCACAGAGATCCTCTCCCAGCACAGCGTGAGCAGCATCGACAGGGTGTGTTCTGCTCTGGGATGCTGAGCAGCTGCCAGAAAGCTGCCTCATTGCTTGGCATCTCCATGGGGAGATGTGCTCCCAGTCTCCTCTCTGCTTGCTCGGCTTGCTAGCCCTTAACAGCTTTACTCATCTGCTCCGAGAACTGAGCCTTTAGCAGCTGCCCTCATCCACTTGGAAAATGAGCAAGCAACTTCTCTGATCCTCCCTGGCCTTAGGGCATATAAGGCTGCAGAAGATGATACTTCTGCTACTCTTTCACCACTGTCCTCTTCTGGCCTGACACCAACTCGTCTCAGTCTTCAGTGTGTTGCTCAATTTGGTGGATCACCCCATAGCTGGAAGCAAGCATCTCTGGGGCTGGTCTGGATCCCTTGGAATACAGGAAGCCTCTGCCAGCTCAGAGAACAGCTCTGAAGTTAGAAATGTTGCTGAGAAAAGTCTAATGAGCAAAACCTTCCCAACTAGTTACTGCAGGAGGCTGCTTGATTCCATGTCATACTTCCCCATTTTGATTGTTGAATAAGGAAACTAAATCCCTGCACTCTCTGCTGCCTGAGCGGGACAGTGCTGGCTCTACAGCAGCAGCAGCAGCCAGCTGCACTTTGCCAAGCACATTTCAGCTTTCTCTTCTCTCTCTGCTAGTGGAGCTGACAGGCCATAACTGTGACTCACGCTGGCTGATGAAATGTAAATGGTGTCCGAAAAACCACAGGCTTATTAGCCATTATTACTAATAACCATATGTGGCAGAAAATGAACCTGTGTTTTCACATGGGTGTGGATGGAATTCAAATGTTTCCCATCACTTCTTGTGTGAGGAGAAGTGGCCTCCATCTCATTCTGCTCTGCATCACCCTCAGTAGCTCCTTCTCAGCCAGGAGCAGCAAGGCCAGCTCTCCTTCCCCAGGGGTGGCCATGGCTCTCACATCAGCTTTGTCATTGTTAATGTGGGCAAGGAGAGATGGGAAAGAAGAGAGAGGAGGGAAGGAGTGCACAGTGGCCACCTCTGTAGTTCGTGTTAGACAAAAGCCACAGCAGTGGGAGAGGCTGCCTTGGCACCGAAGGGTCAGAGATGACCCAGCTGATTGCTGCGTCCTGTGAAATGGCCTCGTGGAAAGGGAGGACAGACCATCAGGTCCCCTTTCAGACAGTCAACACAGAAAAAAGAATGTACTGCCCCTCTGTAGTCAGGGATTGTCTGCAGAAACTGCCCAGTCCAGCCTTGCACTTCCGCACCCCTGACTTCAAGGGGTGACCTAAACCCTGGATGCAGTGACCTGGCTGAACAGGGCTGTAAGATGGGACTCCAGCACCATCTAAGAGCTTCTACAAGGCCTTAACAACCCCAGTAAGAGAAATTTATGCTTCTCATATCAAAGAGGCTTTTAACCTTGTGGAAGAAAGGGGTCTCCAGAAACAAACAGAAGCTGATGGTATGGAAACTTACAGTCCATCAAGTAATCAATGTCAGGAGTTGAATCATTTCAACCTTTATTTCAAGACAAGTGCATGTGTATGTACAGCTGTAGGCCAGGCTAGTTCAGCCTGGAAGTGCAGTGGGATCAGTGTCTGAAACGCCCTCTCCTGCTCTAAACAAGAAGAAAGGGTGCAGCATTCCAAAGAACAAATCCGCCTGTATTCTCTAGGCTTTCTCTTTCTTGCTGTCCTGTACACCCCTGCACACACCACTGACATGGTCTGCCCTGTGCTAGCACATGTTGGGAAGCACCAGCCCTGGATACCCTCGTGGAGGGCTGAAACAAAAGGTGAACTGTAAAAAAAAAAAAAAAAAAAAAGGAAGCATGTGAAAATTGCCTATAGTTTTCATAGCACTGGAAATATCTGCTCAAACACTGGATGTATAATTCACCAGTCACTTCCAACCTCCTTCTCCCCCAGCCCCCTTCTGCAAGGGACACTACAAGCCCAAATGTTGCAAAGGAAAAATTATTTTTAACACATTCTCACTTCCTCTGGGGAGTGTGCCAATCCCCAGCCTCGGGGCAGAGTGCAGCTGCCTTCAGTCCCTGTTGTAGTAATGTGGCCAGGAGTTAAAAGCCCAAAATATCTCTTAATGATGAGCATCCTGTGGGTGCAAGTGAGCCACAGCTTCTCAGCCAAGAGGAGAACTGCTTCAGCCAGCTTCCCCTGAGGCTCTGGTCTGGCCCAGGTAGGAAGTTCATTAGCCTAAAATCCAGGAAAGCTCTCCAACCCCTGGGGGATGTCCTTAGTTGCCTGTAGCACCTGAGTGCTCAGGAATGCTCAGCCACGAGTTGGTCAGTCCAGGTCTGGGTGCCTGCAAAGCAGGAGCAGTCCAGAGCATGGGGAGCATTTTCAAAGAGGAGTTCAGCGCTGACAACCTGGTCTGAACCCTTCCCAGTGTTCCTAAGAAATCTGATGTTACATTCTTAAGCCTGTCATTTAAATAGATAAATACTTTAAACAAAAGCCTTTGGAATGTACAGCCAGCAGTGACACACTGAAATGTGGATGGAGTTCATTGGGACACATGTAGTCAAGTCGCCCCTAAAATCTGCCTCATCTGAACCAAAGAACCCACAGCTGCTGGCTGTGCTGAGGTCAGGGGATGCCTGCAGCATGGACAGGGCAGGATGTGTCTCCAGCAGCCCCAAGCTGCAAGGAGAACAGGAATGAGCAGCCCAGGGTCACTGAGAGCAGCCTGACCTCAACAGGAGCCAGGCGGGTACCTCGTGGGGGCCATGCCTGGGAATCTCTGGTGCACAGCTGTAGGACGAAGTCAAGGGCAGCCAAGAGAACCATCTGAGCCCTCCCTGAGGAAAGGATGCGCAGCTTCCACTTGGTCTGTTAGAAAGAACTCACCAAATCTAGAAGTCTTTGGGTTTGGGCCCAACTTTTTGTGTGCCTGGGTCCAACCAGTGTGTGTGTGCTTGAAGGAGATTTTCCTCTGAGATCTTACATCTCAAGATGTAAACATCCCACCAGATATTCCTTGGGGTCAGGCTTCAGTAGCCTGCAGACAGCTGGAACAGCCAGGGCTCTGCTCTCGAAGGCTGCTCCCCAACAGGGCCTGTGCTCCTGCTGTCCAGAGCAGTCCTGTCAGCTCATTTCCAAACACCACCTTCTCTCACGGCTTCTGCCTCTCAGAGAGACTTTTTCTGGCTCACTCCAAAGGTATTCCCTTGCAACTTCTTCCCTGTTTTCCATCTTGCCGGGCAGATTTGTGCTCCTCCTGCTCCAAGTGGCTTCAAGACCCCTGAGGCTTCTTCCCGACTCCCCAGACTTTTATTGGAGGAAAAATATAACACATTTCTACTATATACAGATACTGTCAAGTAAATAGAGAAACCCGGAATTTCTCTGAATATGAGCTAAGCTTGGGTGAAATGCTTTGGCTTTCATTTCTGTTCTTCTCAAGAGCTCCATGCACCCCTATCCCCGGTGTTGGAAAGGTCTGTCCTGGGTAGCACTGAGCTCCAAAGGGCAAACCCTGCATGCACTACATATAAAGCCTGTCTGCACTGTGGTTTATCTGCCCTCCCACCGAGGCTCTCCACAGCCCGGGGAGGGATCCTAGAGCAGTCAGCCTCTACAAATACAAAACCTACAGGTCGGTGGGGAAGGCTGTAATTTCCATGCTGCTTTTCATACGCCAGCTCCTCCAGCTAGCACTTGTTGTCTCTTATTAACACCAGGCTAAAGGACAGATCCGAGATGAAGGCGTCAGAGCTGGTCCACAGAGTGATGCTGTCCTCCTCAAACAAGTAGAGAACCGTGGTGAGGTTCACGGCGCTGTTATTGCTGTGGACAATCTGCTCCCACAGGGCATTGCTGCTCGTCTTCTGTGTCCCCTGCAGGGTCAGCTGCAGCCAGTCCTCCTCCTCCTCCTCCAGGTGGATGGAACTCTTCAGGGACACCAGGTAGAGGCCGTCGCAGGGGATCACGATGGAGCCGTTTCTGATCTGGATGGGGCCCAGCTCGGCAGTGAGATTCACAGCTGCTCCTTTGGTGCTCTTGCCTGGAATGGAAGGAAGCAAAGATGATCCCGTGATGAAAAATGCCTTCCAGGAAACAGGTTGTTTTACCTGACTGCAGGGAAGATGGAAAAATATGAGAAAGGGGAGAGTAAACTAGAGAACAGGGCAGACCAGAGATAGAATACCGTCTACTCTAGCTAGACATCATCTGAAAAATTTAGAAAATTTAGAAAAATTTAGATTCCCACTCTTGACTAAGCTGTGCCTTTTGGCACATGGTTTATAGGGATTGTTCCTCCAAATTTTTATTTATGAACTATTTACTTACTCTGTGTCTCTTAGAATGCCGAAAAATACAGTAAGTTTAGAAAGCACAGGTTCATAAAAAGAACAGGAGAACGGAAACAAAATTAAGACAGTAAATAAGACGATGAAAATTCCAGAGCTGGAAGACAAAAAGTGCTTCCTGTGGAGATGCTGGTAACATAAGCCCTTGTCTTGGTGTTTGGTTGTTTGGGTTTTTTTTCCAGAAGAAAAGATGAAAAAGCAGCAAAGAGACAGAAGCAGAAGGAACTAATTAATACAGAGCAAAATAAGGAGAAATTAAACTGCAACTTAGCATGAAAGGTTTTCTGCAATGATTCCCAGGGCTATGCTATGCTGGTCATGCTTCCCTGCTGTTCCCCTGGATTTTCAGCACACCAGCTGGAACCCCTGGGTGCAGGGCACCCAGAAGGTCTCCAGGCAGGGAGCACAGTCCCTCTGGGCTGGAGCCAAATTTCTCAAGCTTCAAGGACATGAGTTTCTATGAGATTTGACTCACTGCTCCCTCATGCTTTTAACTGAAAATAAAACTGCCAATAATATTCTCAGTATTATTTTTAGAATGTACTAATTGTTTTTATCTTTGAGGTGTGACATCAGACAAATATCCAACGTAGCTGGCATGCAGAGCAGCACATCTGCTATGGTGTGTGCTCTCACCCGCTTCTCCTGAGGAAATAATCTACATTTTTCATATATCAGGAAACCATCGACTTGTTTCAGAAAACCCAAGAATGTGCCACATGCATTTAGTAAATTCTCAGAAATGCCTCTCTTGTTCATTCACAGAGTGAAAAACTGTTTCAGGCAATAGGTGAGGGCTGCAGAAATCCACGCACATTTTCGGATTTTTTTGTTCCGCTCTGGGAAAACCCAATTGTTTCATTTTGGCCCCTTGCAGCACTGGGACAGGCTTGGCCTCTCTTCTCTGACAGCTATCCTGGCACCTGTCCTCCATCAGAAGAAACAGCCATCACCAAGCACTCAATAAGAGCCATTTATGTATTTTAGGGACCATGGGATGCCATAGAGGCCCCCAGGGACTGTGGGAGATTGAGGAACTCTCCCAGTGTGCCAGGAGGAAGTGGCACAGTGGTGGCTGCTACAGTGGGGATCGCCAAGGGGCCCAACACCCACCTGTGTAGCGGATGTGGGTCCACAGCACTTTGTCACTCTGGCTCTGGAAAACAAAGCAGATGAATCCTTGTTAAAGCATGGGGCTGGCAACTCACTGCTGCTGCTGCTGCTGCTGCTGCTGCTGCTGCTGCTGGCACTTTCACTTCCCATGGAAATGTTCCCAGGATCGTTCATTTCCTGCAGGGGCAGAGCAGCTGCATCTCCAACAGCATGGCAGGGAGCCTCGGTGCCACAGCTGCTGCCAGCCAGCTCTGATCTGGACTTGATTTTATGCCATTATTAGAGAATACTATTTTAGCATGGTTCCCAGCCAGTGTGACATCCAGCCTAGTGCTGAGCCTTCCAGAGCCTCTGGGCAGTGTTGGTTTTGTATAGGAAACCACACCAGTGTGTGCAATCGAGTCAGAGTAAACAGCAAGGAAGGACCTCGAGGTGCAGCATCTTTTCTGCATGACCTCCTCGAGCCTGGCTTGTAGCACCTGGCAAACTGGCATCGTTGGCAGAGTGGGGATCCAGGCACATTGTCCCACCCTCCTGCAGGGCAACAAGAGGTGGGTCTGGCTTTGTGGCTCCTTGCACTTTAGGTCAGGCTCTTACTGGATGTGTGTGTCTCTCAGAGGCTTTTAAGTGCACTGAGATGAGTTTAAAATTGACTGGAGCACCTTTCCTTTGAAGGCAGGCTGAGAGAGTTGGGGTTGTTCAGTCTGGAGAACTGAAAGCTTTAGGGAAAACTTTAAGCACCTTCATGTACCTAAAGGGGCTACAAGAGAGCTGGAGAGAGACTTTTGACAAGGGAAGGGGGAATGGGTTTAAAATGGCAGAGGGCAGGTTTAGATTAGGTATTAAGAAGAAATTATTCCTAATTTTTGTGGTGAGGCAGAGGTTACTCAGGGAAGCTGTGGATGCCCCATCCCTAGAAGTATTCAAGGCCAGGTTGGAAGGGGCTTGGAGCAACTGGTCTGGTGGAAGGTGTCCCTCTCTGCTTATGGCAGAGGGCTTGGAATGAGATTATCTTCAAGGTCCCTTCCAGCCAAAAGCATTCTGTGATTTGTATTTTATGAATGTAAAACAGAAAGAGAATGCAAATATAGAAATAGTGTATCTTACTGGTTAGATATGTACAACACCAAGCTTCTGCACTGGATTTTTAAATCTGCACTTGGCATCTCAGACTTGTCTCTCATCGTAACCACAGGAGAACCAAATCTGCAGTCTCTGCACAACCACAAGAGTGAAAATAGAAAGCTCGGGCTCAGCGCTCTGCGTTCTCCCCTTTCCCTGTGCCGAAGGTTTCCTACGGGAGAAGTGCGCCGGCGAGGCGCGGCTCGGGCTGCCGGCCCTGCGCTGGGGCTCGGTGTGGGCCGAGGGCAGGGGAAGGCTGCGGGGGCTGCGCTGCCGCCGCACCGGCTCCTCTGGCACCCTCTAGTGCTGCCACGGCCCACAGCCGGACAAGGACGAGCTCTACTCGCCCGCCGGAGCTGTCTCCCTCGGCAGCAGCGTCCCCGGGCATCGCCTCAGCTGGAGTCTCACGCTCGATCTCACTCCCGAGTGCACAAGCGTTTACCTGCTGGCTCACACGGGCCGGGACACCGAGCACCTGAGGTCAAACATCTACCGCGATCCGGGCGGTCTGGCCACCGATGGACTGGGTGTATTCAACACAGACAGCCTGGCTGACAAACTTAGTGCCCTTGTAAGAGGATCAACTCCACCGTCATTAATGCAAATTTCCTGTTTTTCGTATCTCTCGCAGTTACTGTGTGATCCCAAAGCCCTTTGCAGGTACCTGCTGGTAAGTCCTGCTGAGGAGACAATACATTGGTGGTACTGGAAGGACTCCGGGAGCTCATAGCAAAGTTAGTGACCTCTCTTTCTCTGCTCTGCCTTCGTATGCCGTGTGGGAAAGTGCCAGGAGGGCTGAGGACACAGAGGCGCTTCTTACTGACAGCTTCAGATTTCCCCGACCCATTTACATACAGACCCTTCTTTTCTGCATATTCTGGATCCCCAAACAGAGACTTCCTCCTGGCTGGGATACTGTGTCCAGGGCCATGTCACCTGGCAGAAGTTTCAGGGATAAGTATGGACTGCACAAAGCACAAACCTCAGAGGGCTGATGGAGGGGACTGCCTGTGTCACACGTGGAGGTGTCCCACAGGTGGCAGGTGACCATTCTCTGGAAGTGGGTTGTACCTTCTCCTCACCAGGATCATGGATTTTACCTCCCAAGAAAGACAAAAGGTGTGGCAAGAGAAGGTAATTCCAGCAGAGGTGGGAATTGCAGATGCAAAAGCAGAGTATAACTGACCTTTTTTACAACTTCCTCATTTGGAAATCTCAGCTGAGATTTGTTTTCCAAGTGGTATCATGACAGAAATCATGACAGAGATCACCATCTCTTTTTGTTAAGCACAGTCTGGGCTTCGGATGCTGACTTTAAAGAGTATGTGCCATGACATTACTTATGCTCTGTCTGCACAGAACAATCCCAGAGGGTTTTTTTTAGTCATGTTTCCATGAGAGCAATGGAAGGGAATCAAATACTGTCTCTCTGTGAAAAAACATAGTTATTCACTTGCAAATAAAGTTAGCATGGCACTCTTCACTTGGAGAACAGGGAGATTCTTCCCAAGGATAGGGAGGCCCACTCATTTACTCCCATGGACCAGCGCTTCCAAGCCTGCCACTCTCATGCTGCTGTGCCCCTGCTTCCATAAACTATCCCTAAGCTGCCCCAAAAGCCAAGTCAGATTCATCCTGCTGCGCCTTCAGGAGATATTTATATGGTCAGTTCATGATTATCCAGCTGAGCTCTGTGATTGCACTGCAATGCAATCTCCCCATGTACCACTTCTGCACAGAGCAGCACACTCCAAGCAGGACACCAGGGTTATGTGTTAAAATCATAGAAATAATGGTCCTAGCCCTGTAGTTAACAAGTGTTTAAAACTGCAAAGGTCCTTGGTGATTCTCAGAACCTGGACTTCTCATCTGCTGCCAATGCTGCTCCTCGAGCACCCTGTTTCAGTTGTTTCTGTTGAGGAAGGGAAACTCCAGACCTGTACTGTGTCCCCCCACCTGCTGCTGCTTTCGTGGGTTTGTGAGGCTCACAGGCAGCAGTGCCACACCCTGCAATATTCCTCTGGAAGAGAAACACTTTTACAGAAGAGCCAGATGCTGACAGATGAGGCTTCAGAGCCAGACCTCGGAGAGGTTTCTGTACCTTGAGCACTGTGATTGCTTTCCCTCCTCTGCTGGCTTACAGTGCAACTTTTCTCTCCCAGCGCAGAGGAAGGAGAAGAGGGCTGGTCTGAACGACAAGTGTTATCTTTCAGCGTTATCAGGATCATTGTTCTGCAGTGTAATGGCCACTGTGAGCCTCAGGTCAATGAAATTTGTGCAGAGCACAAGGGTTTACATTAAACAGCAGAGGACCTGGAGCATGAGGCCATGGTGACATGCCTGGCTTGCTTCTGTGCCAAGCCTAGGTGGGAGGAAAGAATGATCTCCGGTAAAACAAAGCACAACAAGCTTTAAAGTGGTGCAAAGCTTCTGGAGAGGAGTGAGAGAAGAAATTGCTTACCGAAGTAGCAGTGAAAGGTTCTTGGCAGCCCAGCAGCCTGCAAGTACATGAGGCAGTCAAACAAGTATTTGCTGCAGCTTGTGCTGGAGCACTGTGAGCTCCAAGCATCTCTGCTATTTCTCCTGCTTGCTCTGGTGTTATGGGCACACAAAACTCTCTCTGGACCCGCAGCCTTCCTCACGCACGCACAGAAGACTGCTCCTAACCCTGCTTTATGGGCAGGCTGAGCACCCAAAAGTGTCAGGGGGTCTTGCTACAGCTGTCACAAGGGTAACTCACTTTCTCACATGTCTGCTTGCCATTTAGTACACTTCAAAAGTTCAGGAGGTGTTTATGAGTAAATGGGGCTGTCACTCTCACACATGATCTTCATCAGTTAAATGGAAATACGCACAAGTCACTGCAGGGAGGGGGAAAAGTGGGAGGGAGTCACACCTCCCTCCCCCAGGGGTCAGTGAAAAGAGCACTCTTGGAATAGTCACTGCTGGAAACTTGGACCCAAACCCTGCACTGAATGCTATTTTGAGGACAGGCAATTTTAATTTTTTTTTCTTTTAATACTTTCATAGAGAAGGAATTAAAAAATTGAATAGGGATAGGGATAAACTTAAAAGCTTTTCTCTTTTCTTAAATAAAAAAGAAAATAAAGCCCATCCAAATTTTTACAGGCGAGCAGACAGAGGGTTGAACATGAGTTCTTACCGTTGAGGGCCGCAGAAAATCTATACCCAGGTAAATCAGGCAGGCAAGCAGTAAAATCCACTGAGCAACCGCAGACACGAGGTGCAGTGTGGTCCTAACCTGTCCTCCTTGCCAGTGCTTCCATCCCTCCTCTGCAGGTTCCCCTTTGCAGTGCATCTGCTCTCCAGCTCTTGGCTCTGCTCCTGGCTGTCCTTCCATGCCAGCAGCACAGCAGGAGCCCAGGGGAGCAGGGGCTGATGAGCTCCTGTCCCAGGAGCAGAGATGAAGTGAAGACGGCGCCTTCAGGAGATGCTTTATGCACAGAGAAACAGGCGGGGGAACTTCTTTGTGACTAATCTAAATTTCCCCCTGCTTCCTTTCTTTCTTTCTTTCTTTCTTTTCTTTCTTCTTTTTTTTTTNNNNTTTTTTTTTTTTTTTTTTTTTTTTTTTTTTTTTTTTTTTTTTTTTTTTTTTTTTTTTGGTTTTCTGTGTGAATGTGGGGGCTGATTTATTGCATCCCAGTTCAGTTTTGAGTAAGGGCCTTTCAAAGGAGAGGTGTTTATGTCTTTCATAGCTTCAATTGTGGATGTCAATAGCAAAGAGTTGAGTGGACAGTGCTTGTCTTCATTCAGTCTTTTGGCAGTAAAAGCTCTCACCTCTCTGTTCAGCCTCAGGTGGGGAGCTTACAGGGATGGCTCTCTTCCTTTCTAGAATCTTAAAATGCTCCTAAAATCCCTTTTCTGTAAAGAAGCAATGACTAGGAAACGATGTGGGACAGCACAGATAGCATAAGGGATTGGAGGAAAAACATACACTTCCCTTTTCACCTTTTTTTCTGATTTTAAAGCCATGGAATGTTGTACAAAGTATAGGAGGGAGAAAATTGAGAACTGCTTGAGAATGACTTCCCCTTTTGCACACTTGGAAACCTGTAGCCTAGAAAATGCTTCCAGAGGGGCATTTCCTGGCCATCCAGGCTTCTCTCCTGGCAGAGGGAAGCCTGGACCTTGGGATGCCTTTGGTTGGTCTCTTTGTGACTTTTGCCTGTGACACCCAGAGCTGCCAAATATCAGTTGCCTGAAGCAGGGACAATCTCCCATGCTTATTTGGGTGACAGGCTTTGCATCACTCTTTGGGGGCAGTCCAGCAATGCTCTTTCCACTGCTCTTTTTGCTGTAAATTACCAAATCACGACTGAAGTCAGGTGCTGCCTTTTCCTGGTGAGGATGGAGCCCACTGGGAGTATAATTACCTGCCTGCCTTCTAGGGATGAGTTGTCAAGAAGTTTCCCTTCCCCAAAATGTGCCCTCTTAACCTGTCACAAGGCACATGTCCTGACATGTAACCTGCATGCAGAGGAAGCAGGAGCAGTGTTCTTTCACGTGCTCTCCCGTCTAGGCAAGGATATTTCCTGTGAACATAAACCAAATGAAGAGGGGAGTAGGACCTGCTGTGAGGACACCCCACACTGAGTAGAGGGTGGATTGAGTCAAAAATACACTCTGGTGTTTGCTGGAGAATACAGCACAGGTCATGGAGGCTTAGTGAAGAAGGTTCAGTTTCCACATTGTCCACTTTTGAGTGCGTGGAAATTTTTGTTCCATTCCCACCACTAGTCCCTTCCCTGGGCGTGCTGGAGCTCCTGACCGAGCCCCAGCCTGACGAGAGGAAAGCCCTCACCCCTCCTTCCTCAACCAGAAATACGACTGCAGGCACAGCCAGAGCTGCTCCTCGAATGCAGAGTGTGAGTTTGGTGCTCTGGGACATTTAGTATCTGGGAGCACCGGCTGGGGTGGGACCTGAGCTTGGCCAAGCCCTGCAGAGGAATGAAGCAATGCCTCGAGGTGCTGCAGAGGCCTGTTGGGGCTGGAAGGAAGAGGAATGTTTGCTTCTATGGATCTGCAGTGTCATGTCTAGGGATTATGAGGTCCCCAGGAAAGCGGCTCTGAGTGGTCCCAACCTGCTCCCTCCAGAAAAAGAAACTTCAGTTTACTGCTCACTGCTTAGTTTCTGCAAAAATGACAGGATGCTGAGCTAAGACATCCCAAACGCTTGGAAGCCTCCAATCCTCAAGTTTTACTCACATGTCTTTGAACCAGATTTGAGCTCTTCCCCATCTCCCTCTCCTCTCTCCCTGACTCTGGATTTTGTACTGGTTCTCTTTCTAAAACCCTAAAAAACCCTGTGGGTGAAGGTTGTGCTTTTATATATTTCTGGAATTGTCTTGTCATTTCTCTACTCCCCCAGAGCAAGTGTCTCTCAGCCTCAGTTAGCAGCACAGGTAGTGTGACAGCTGACGCCCCTGGCACTGTACCTGAAACAGGAGAGAGGACAATGCGCTAAGAGGCATCACAAACACCCTTGCACAGACTCTTCCGTGGTTTTGGCTGCTTTCAGCTTCTCCTCCCGCCTTGCACATGGAAGTCTATGCTACGTGGTGGCTTCCAGAGGCCATGCTCTCCCTCTGGAACCTTCCAGACCCTTGGAATCCCAGCACATCGCAGACCCGCTGCACACACCCAGCATTTGCCAAAACCTGCTGTGTTTATCAGAATTACTTTGGTCCTTCTTCCACAGAGGCCCTAAAGCTGGACTCTCTTGGGGTTTTGCCTCAACCCTTCAGAGCCATCAAGTCATTCCAGTGAGCAGGCAGGCTGGGATGCCTTTGGGCATGCAGGTGCTCTGGTTGCCTTGTCAGTTTCCCAAAGAAATGTCTCTCCGTGACACCTCCACAGGAACTTTGTTCCAGCAAGGACTGAAGGAAACCAGAGCAAGCTGGTAATTAGGCATGCTGCTTTGTTTGGTTTTGACAACAATCCAGTATTTCCTGCATCAGTCTGTCATTTCTGGGCTTTCCTAGACTGGGGAGCTGAGTGATTTAAATCTTCGGCCGGAGCATTGTGGTTACAGTCAAGGGCAAATACTGCAGTATCACAGTTGTACCAGGACTCAGCTGGAGCCCCAACCTGGCAGTGCCCAAGATCACTGGGAAGGGGCACAGACCAGAGCCCCTGGCCCGTGGGAGCACTCTGTGTGTGACAGTCACAGAGCAGAAGCCTTTAACCAAGACCAGGCAGCACTTACTGGCAGCCACCTTCATTTAACCACCATTGCTCAGGGAAAGTGCTGTCATCCCCTCAAAAAGGAGGAATTGGGGAGTTATATAGGAGAATTTAACTTCTCAGAAGATCAGTGGAAGAACCAATTAAACTGTTTGCAAACAACTACAGGGAAAAAGGAAACAAGCAGCAAGCAGCGTGGACTTCCAAGAAAAAAAACAGATGCTATCTCTGGGGCAAGGAAAACTCTTGGGCAGAGGAGCTGTGGACATGCACTGTGCCTTCAGCAGTAACCTTGTTTCTCTTTTTCGTAATACCTGTGAAGTATGGTTTGTATGAATCTGCTTCTCAGCATCTGGGGAGGTGACTGAGTGAATTTTGGTTGTGTGTTAACAAAACGGAAGGATGCACCTTGTGCCCCTGGCCCTGCCCTTCTGCAGGGTGCCCTCTGGATCTTGGGGATTCTCTGGCAGGCCAGGCAGGAAGGAGGACATGCTCACAGGTGAGATCTGACCTCTCAGCCCTTGCTAGTAGCTTTTATCCATAATTTACTTTTTACCTATAATTTCAGGGTTGCACTTGAAATTAATTACCAGGAGAGCAGTGCTGCTGCTCTCATTGCTGCAGTCAAGTAGCACAGCTTACACTCAGTGCTGGGTTGTCTTCCTGTGTGTGTGGGTGCTTGTCTTCCAGCAAGGCTGTCCTTGCCTCAGGAATAACTGGTGGTGTGGTTTGATTTAGTAAAACAGCAAAGAATAGCAAAGTTTTCTCTCCCTTTGAGGGGGAGAAAAGCCAAGTGTTACAAAGCCAGGATTTCTGTAAGAGCAAACAGCTGTAACTGTAAACAGCAACTGCTGTTTCATGTCTCTGTCCACTCCAGAAATAAAGTAATTTCTATTTAAGACAGATTTATTTGTCAAAGTCAAGGACTTCTGCCTAAAAGGTTTGTGGAGTGCTGCTCCAGTGTCTCTGAACCACATTAACTATTTGTCTCCCTAGATCATCAGAGCGAAAGATACCAATGTCTTTCACATTTGGCACACCAAGAATCTGTTGATTTCTAGCTGATTTTAGTTGTTCAGCACACCCTAAACTGGAAAAAAAAATTATCTATTTTTCCTTTGATAAAATAGATTATGAATCTGAGCAGAAAGGTTATTCTTGGAGGTGGCAGGTAGAGAGGCCGCTCTAGAAATTCAGGAGATGGACTAAATTATCCTTGTGGATCCCTTCCAGCTCATGACCAAGCCATTATACGATTCTGTGATTAATTTCACCTCCATGTGGCTTCTCCTTGCTCCTTGTGTACAGTCACTATTTGGCTGATGTGTGTGTGTGTCTTGGATTTCTGACAGTGAGGCACTGAGTCACTAAGGAGGAATTCATGTTGGCCAGGCTAGTTTTGGCAGTGTAAATTAGAGACAGAAAGGGTGAAAATGCTATGAAATCACTAATAAACCTATTGACATTTAGACAGGATTCTGTGGAGATATCCCCAAAGGGGAGCATGATCAGCTCCCCAGGGATAAAATCTCACTGTGCCTCATCCCACAGTGCTGCACTGGTATTTTTCCTAGGAAGCTGCTTTATGGGAGCAGCGGATAGATTCCCCAGGGCACACCTGCAGCAGGTTGTCACGGTCCCTGGGCCAAGAGAAGGGACAAGAGGACACAATGCTGAGCTGCTTTGGGCACAGCAAAGCCAGGCAGGATGAGGACCTGCGCTCCTGGCGGTGCTGGCAGCTGTTCTGCTGCCTGGCTTGGTGGGATCTGAGAGTGGACGCAGTGTCTGGGAAGAGCCTGGTGTTTAGTGGTGGCTTTCCACGTCAGCTCTGTGGTTCCACCACAGCCCACCCAGCACTGCCTCAGCTGGCAGCCACCACGATTCACACCACACTTCTTAGCTCCCAAAGGTCAGCTGCTGGCCCTTTTTGGATGTGACAGGAGATTTTCCACTGCTGCTGGTGGTCTTTGCCCTGAGCTCTGTGTCTCTCTGAGCTGCTGTGGACTGTGCTATTCTGTTCCTCACAGTGGACTCCCCTTATCAGCCATCAGCTGGGTGGGTCAGGGTTAAGTCATGCCTGGAACAGAGGCTAGCCCGTGTTAAAGGAATAAAGCAGGGATTTATTAAAGGCCTTCACAGGATGCACCTCGGGCAGTACAAGAGCCCGGCCGTGGCTACACCCAAGATGGAACGGTGTGTCATGAGTTTCACACTTTTGTAAGCTTTGGTCCATTTCCATACTGGGGTTCATTGTCCAATTGCAGCTCCGGGTTATGCAGTCCCATCCTCACAGGTTGCTCTCCTCAATTTGTTGTTTGCACTTTTTGTGCCTGAAGCTGCAGCGGTGTCCTTGGTTCTGGGGCTGGAAAAGGATTGGTTTGTCTGACTGAGCTGTGAGGAGAGCTCACTAACACTTGATATGGAGTTCAGAGTTCTATACTGATGCAGTACAGAATCTGCAAAATATGAAAGCTAAAACTGAAGGCACCATAAGCATTCATGGTGGCACTTCTGAAAGGTCGAGGTGAACTTAGTCACACACATCTTCCTTCCTTGATCTTACAGCTGCTTCAGCCAGAAATCCCACCATAACGTACTGTCCTGCTGTAAGATACAGGAGAGAAAAAACAAATACATATTTTGACATTTTTCTGGTACAGAAGATGAACAATCTATGACAAGAAAAGAAAGAATTCTTCAGCTGACATTCAGAAATGGAGCTCTTGCAGAGATATCTGGGTATCAGCTGGTATCAGCTCCATGCCCAGTCATTCCTGTGGTGTTAAAAACCCCCGAGAGGATCATGAAAACCCTGATGACCCAGACACAGCTCTGCTCTGGGTTAAGGAAGTGGTTTCTCTTCCTATCTGGCCCTGCTGTCATTGACCTGACTGCTTCCCCTAATCACCCCCGTGGGAGCTTTTAGGCCAACAAAGATGGCCCCAAAGTCATCCCTTCTGAAAATTAGGTGTTATTGCAGCTCTTGAATCTTCCTGTTTGTTTCTAATCTGTTCATTTCTTTTAAACTTGAGAGGAATTGCAAGACAGTTTTAGGAGACACCTGCAGGCAGAGGTACTTCCTTTTATTACCCTAATTAATTGCCTCAAATAGCTGAAGCATGAGCAATTGGGTGGTGGGCAGGTAGAGACTGCAGTAGGAAGAAAGAGAGTTAAGAGCTGGTGGCCTCTCAGAGACAGGTTGGAAACTGCAACAGCTCTGTCTGCAAACCCCAGCCTCTGTTTTGGGCTGACTTGTGCCTTTTAATCAGTGGTGATGGCTCTGCATTTACTTCAAACTGCTGCATTACAGAGGGGGAGAAGGGTTAGATGTTATTCCTGCCCTGGCCAAGCCCAGCAAGAAAGACCCATGTGCCATTTCCTGCTTAAAACACTTCACCCCCTTGCCAATGTTTTCCTGGGATTATATTTTAGCATTATTTGCTGATCAGGGTGTATGCAATACCACCTTCACCTGCCTGTCACCACCAGCTTCACCAGCAAAGGTTAATCCACTCGCTGTGGAACTTCAGAGACTGAATCAGGATCTGGTATCAATAAAAACACACTGATTAGAGCAATGCTTCAGCTTCATGAACACTGTGAATTCTTTCCTTTTCTGTTTTCTCAACAGTGTTTGTTGGGAATGGTGAATTAGAAAGGAATTATAAATATAATTGTGTGGCCAAAGAAGCTGAAAAAGAAGAAATTCAGCTTAAAGTATGGTTTTAATAGGAAACAGATCAGGATGACAAAGCACATTCTTTTCCCTCATAAAACTCTTGCAAGAGACCCTCTTCCTTTTCCTTTTAAGGAAAAGTTCAGAGGACCCTGAGATAACCTAATTGAAACAAAACTAACAGATTCCATAGGTTGTAAGCAAATTGAATTGTATTAGTATACGTTGAAAGGTTGGTTAGTTAGAGAAATAGAATATTCTGTGTGTTGACTATATAAACGAATGTACAAGTGAGCTGACTCACTTCTTCTACTTCTTCTTCTACTTACTTCTACTCACTTCGACTCCCTCTTCTTCTATTTCTACCTTTTCTTCTTACTCCTCCTTGCTCTGCTTATCTCTCTGACCCATCTCCTTTACTTACTTGGTCTCCGACTTTCTAATATTCTTTTATATCTGCCCTCTATTTCTCTTACTGATTATGATTGTATCCACCCCTACTAACTCTTCCTATTGTCCCCCTTATGCTGGCTCTGAGTCCACTCTGCTGGCCCTGAGCTGGCTTTCCTAACTCACGCCCTGGAATAAACTACCAGCATTCTAACTCAGCTTATAAAGATCTCGGTCGTATTAATTACCGTCCGCCCGAGAGTATTTTTTCTTTTTTACAGTGTTTTCTCAGTTCTAACAGCTGTCAGGTTAAGCTTCTGGAAAAATTGTTTCCTCTGCTGTCTCTCAAATACATGCTGAAGAGTTCTTTCACAGTCATTTAGCCATTTATCTTTCCACCTGGTCAATTTGGCTCATAATTTCCCCTAACTTATATGAGCTCTTTTGCAATACCTAGTAGTTGTATCACTGGCTGGGGCTGGCTGCCCTCCTTTTGCTCACACTGACTACAGTGAGACCATGGTCACGAATCCTTAAGCCCTGACCACTTCTTCAGCAATTAAAAACTCAGCACTTAAAACACTCCAAATATAGCACTTTCATCCAGTATGATAGTTCCACTATAACTGTTTCAAACTTAGGAAATGTCCATCTGAAACCATCGTAAACTCTCCCAACATTCTCCTTGGTCTCACACAAGTCCTGATGGAGATTTTCCTCGCAGCATTACTGTTCCCTTCTCTGGACGCTGCAGGGGGGAAGGATGCTGGGGCTGGTGCCAATCTCTGTTTTAACACAGCACACAGAAAAAAGCACTTAGTTTTCTCTTTTTAATCCTTTGATTTACAAAGCACTGAATTATCTAGGTGCAGCTTTAAAGAATGAGTGACAAGTCCTCATCACAACAGGGTTTCTATAGGCTTACACTTACTTTTGGGTGAGATGAGGAAGGGCCCATAGCTCCAAAAATCAGGCAGCCCTTGGCCCCTTACCCAAGGGTGCCCCTGGCAGATCATTCCTTGAGCTTTCAGTCTTCAAACTTCACTGTCTGCACGACATTAACCATCAGCCCAGTTGTATTTCTCAGTACCAGAATAACTCCTATTGACCAGCTTTTGCCAATTCCTCCCCGGAGAAGGGAGCCCAGCCCTGACAGCGGCCGGGCCTGGAGAAGTGCAAACCAGAGGCTGCAGGAGAATCTCGCCAATTCATTCTTCTGATTTATTTGGGTTTTTTGGCATTTTGTTTGTTTGTTTGTTTGTTTGTTTGTTTGTTTGTTTGTTTCCCTAGTGGGAGCTGGGCATTTCACAGATGTCAGCCGAGTCTACCTCGGGTCAGCCCAGCAGACAGCCCCGTGTGCCCCACAGCCCCGTGTGCCC
>VWZN01016121.1:119695-147643 GCA_013396955.1 Regulus satrapa
GCCTTACACCCAAAAAAAAAAAACCCTTTAAAAAAAAAAAAAAAAAAAAAAAAAAAAAAAATTAAAAGGTCTTTCTCAGCCTTTATTTCACAATTCTTAGCAACCTTTAGTGCCAAGAATGGCAATACATCTGCTTTTTCCCAGGCAACACTTTCTGTGTGCGGAGGGTGCTGAGAGGGTCACAGCTGGTGGCAGCAGCACCTGCCTTCTGCTGCCTCGCATTCCAGCAGCCTGGGAGGAGGTCAAACACATCCTGCCCCCATGGGGATGGTGTTTGCTGTGGGAATGGGATGGCTTCCATGGGATGAAAATGATCAGATGAAACACCAAGCAATGGCTCAACACATGGATATGTTTTATTTAAAACTCAAGCAAGAAAAGCACTTGCAAGCACTGGGCACATATCTGAATACACTCAGTGTATTTGAACTGGGAGTTAGCACCCAGCCAGGCCCTGCAGGAGCTCACCCACAGCCCGGCTCCTTTCCCCACTGCCTAACCTGTGCCTTCAGCTTGTGCTACCTCTCCCACACATCAGCTGCATCCTTCGCTCTGCCCAGGGGAAGAAAAATTACAAAACCCTTTGGGACTGCAGCATGGGGAGCAAGCTGGCATGACATGGGTGCAAGTAGGAGTCGGCCCTGCCTCAGGGTGCCCCTTTTCCCTGCTGCCCTGCCTCTGTGGGGCTCTGGAGAAGCCCCTCGCTCTCCCTGGAGCCAGTGCCAAGCACAGTGCAGGATGTCACTGGCTGCCATCCCCCCATGACTCAACTAGGTCACCGAGGCAGGCGGTGACAGGGCCGTGCTGTGAGCGGGGCTTTCTGTGCTCTGCATGCCGCAGGCTCTCGCCGAGCTGTGACCTTTTCCAGCCCTGGTTTGAAGACGGAAGTGGTGGGAAATCTCTCCACACTCAAGCTCTCTCTTGCATGTGCCCTTGCACTGAAAGCGGTGTGAGTCCTGCTGGGAGTGGGCCCGCTGGCTCTGGGACAGAGGGGAAGGCCACAGCCTCCAGGCTGGTGTCCCATTCTGCTGTGACAGTGGATTGTGGTAGGAGGCCCAGCTGTGACCTACCATCCAATCTCAAACTGTTTGCGCTGCGCTTTGCCTGGGCTTTCATGCCCATCTTTCAGGCAAAGATTCTCCCAGTCAATTTTCTACTCCCTCCACTGACTTTTCTATGGTTACGTTAATCCTGGCAGGCTAATTTGCTAATGGATAGAAGCATTTGTGTTATGACTCATTGGTAGTTGCACACTCGTCTCACACTTGCACAGAATCCATGCAGATCTGGGCAGAAATGTTGGTTAGTGCAGAGAAAAAAAAAAAAAAAGCCCCTGTGGCTTTCAGTGGTACTCACACTTGTCTGAAGGTTATGATGTTCTTAGCCTGTCTGATGGCCCACTCTGCCTCCCACGGGGACACTGGAATGAAAGAGAGACTTTTTAAACCACTGTCTCCCTGGGATCTTATCATGGCAGCAGAAGTGTCTGAAAGAGCTTCCTTTTGCTTCCTTTGCTTTTGAGCATTAGCTTAATATGTGTTTAGGGTTAGGTTTAGGCTTAACTGCAAAAAAATCTGTTTATTGTTTTTTATCTGTAAAAACTTTTCTGGTATTGGGTGGCTGAACAAAGCAAAAATAAAAAAATAAAAATACAAAAGGAAAGAAAAAATCTTAGAGAAGTTCAGCTGATAATGTGGTAGAGTCATCTGCAGAGTGCCAGGAGCAGGGCACTCATGTCTCCCCACCCTGCGATATCATCAATACTGCTATGACTTGGGCAGGAGATAGGATGGAAAAACTGAAACTGCTCAAGTCAACTGGAAGTTTTCAGACTGGAGTGTGTGTCTGCTTCCTCCCAGGAGCCCACCACAATGGGCAGCCCCAGCTACACAGCCATCCTTGCCCGAGAGCCACACCCAAGTGCAAAAGCACCCCCCAGCAGTCAGAGAGCCCAACCCCAACAGAATGACCCTGGGCTGGAGAAAGCAGAGGTGGAAGAAAAATTCCAGCCCCTGAAATGGAGATGGCTGATTCTCCTTTGGCTGAGATGAAAGCCAGGGTCTTGTAGGGCTGCCAGAGAGGCAGATGCAGGGCAGGAGCTTTGTCAGTCTCTGGCTAACCCTGGTTACATGTACAGAAATATGCACTCCTGAGCAGTGCTCCCCAATGCCTTTGCACTGAAAGCGTTGACACAGAGCCTGGGAGCCCCTTCATCTGGCAGCCCTGGGGCATCACTGCTCCCCTAAGGATAAGAGAATTGGGATTGCTCTGATAGAGAATAAGACTGGATGATCAAGGGTTAAAACACGACTAATTCAACCAGTGTAATCAAAACCAGATGGTCCTTTCCTATATGGGTTAATAATCAAAAGCAGATGTTCCTACAACAGGTAGCCTACTGTTGAAGTACTTGGAGAACTGGTAAAAACTGGATCTATGATTTGGACTATGGCCCAAAGCCTTGGAGGACAGCCAGATGCCAAGAGAGTCTGCAAAACTCAGCGTCACCCAGCCAACACTGGATGAAGACTAAAGAAGACTGTTAAAATTTGTTACTTCATCCCCAAAGGCTCCTACCCAAAAGACACCCCCAAAGGCAGTGTCAAGAGTATGCAAGCACAGGACAATTAAAGCTAATTAACATATGAAGTGAGAGTAGGCAGGGATAGGTCACAGTTATGCATAAGCAATTATGCATATATGCTTATATGCAAATATGTATGGAATCAAGTGTATAAAACAGCCTCTGTCCTGCTGGAGACTCACATGGCTTTGGTGGAGTGATGCCCAGTGTGTCCAGTGCTGAATAAATAAACATACCTGCTTCACAAGCCTGCTGGTTGGGGACTCTCAATTTCCATGTCTCAGCTCAGCCTGCCAAAGAGACTTGAGATGAGCCTACAAGGAAGATGGGGAGAGACTTTTTGCAAAGATAACGGGAGATTGGCTTCTAACTGAAAGAAAGTAGATCTGGACTAAAGAGGAGGAAAAAACTTTTTACTGTGAGAGCAGAGAGGCACTGGCAAAGGTTGCCCAGAGGAGATATGGATGAGAAGATGAATGCCCCATTCCAGGCTTGGAGGAACCTGGTGTAGTGGAAGGTGTTCCTGGCTGTAGCAGGAGGGTTGGAGCTGACTGGGCTTTAAGGTCCTGAACCAAACCATGACAGGATTCTAAGGCACACACCCCAGAGACAGTGGGTGCCAGCTGGTCCCTGCTGTCTCAGCATAGTGTCCCTCAAGCTGAGCAGGGGGTTTGATGCTGGGAGTTGAAGGTTGGGGTCCTTTCTTCTACCCATGCAGAGTTCTTTGAGGCTTTCAATAACACAGTATGCATGTAGTCAAATCCAGGGTAAAAATGTGCTACTTAAGGCTGCGATTTTCCCAGAGCCAAAGCAACCCAGTGCTAGCATCCTCAAAGCTTTTGAAATCTTTAAAGATGAAAAAGCAAAACCCCACCTGTCAGATGCTGGCAGACTTCTGGGGCAGAGGGTTTCTCTGTGCTGGACACCAGGTCCTGCGTGTGGGGCAGGGACACAGCCTTGTCCCAGTGCTGTCCTCCACCCTGCCCTCACTGCAGGCACTGCCTGAGGTCAGCTTTAAAGCCTGTTAGGAACCCCAGAACTGCTCTGAAACCTCAGAAAAGGAAAAAAAAGAAAAAAAGAAAAAAGAAGAGAAAGCAGCTGTGTGTCTGTGTCCAGTCAGAGCTGCCTTGGAGGATCAGAGAGCCGACAGCAGCTGAGCTACAGCTCTCTGGTACCATGGGCACCTGCTGTCTCAAACCACAAATTGCTTGGGCAGTTCATATTTTTGAGCAGTTCTTGCCTTTGCAGGAAATACCAGTCCCTCTGTCTCTGTGCTTGATGGGTTTCATGAGAGCTGAAGGAAGAATAACAAGCTGGCTTCCACAACAAGTGGCTTTGCTATGCAGGGAGCAGGGAGAAATTTCCCTGGAGCCATAACCCAGTGATGCCCCCAGCAAAACAGAGGGGCAGAGGAACCACTGGAGCGAGCCCTGCGAGCTGCATTCTGTCCATGTCCCACATGCCTATCTCCCCTCTCCTCCACACCAGTCCAGATTATTTCTGTGGTTTTCTTCTAGACCTCTTCTCAAACTGATATCTTCTGGGCTCAAAAAGTCTCTTGGCAATCTGCTGTCTGCCAGCTAATCCAGTAAATAATCAGTTTAAACAAATGTCATGACTGCTCAGTGCCACACAGCATCTCCCGTGCTTGCGAAACCTCGGCGGCAGCAGGGCTGGGTGGCTTTGCTGGGCTGGCTGCCTGCACCTTCCCCAGGCTCCAAATCAGCGCTAGCTGAGAAATCTTGGGACCATTTTAATAGCTCCCCTCGCCTTTTGGTGACCGCCTGGTGAATGAAGCGTGATTTGCTCCAAGAGGTCCTGTGAGAGGAGCAGAGGAAATGAAGTTAATAAAGTGGATTCCAGGCTACTGATGGCTGGGAAGCCAATGTGTCAGGGTTAGGGTTAGGGCTGCCTCTTTAGGGAGCCAAGTTACGGACAGCAGAGCTCTGCAGTGAGTAATGACTTAACCCCCCGTGGGAGCAGCATTTCATCTGCTCTCTGGGCCTTATATGTGCCAGCAGTCAGCATCAGGTCACAGGGCTCAGCTGATGCTGACTCCAGGAGAAATAATTCTGCATTCTGAGGTTTCCTGTATGTTCCTGCAAAATTAAATTATTTGAGTTACCCAATGTGACATTTCTCTGAGGCAGTACCAAGCTAATGTCTGGACTTTATGGTCTTAAAGGTCTTTTCAAAGCTGAATGATTCTATGATTTACAGCACAAAAGTTTCCCAAGAGGAGATAAACTGCAGGAAATGAGCTCACTAAGAGGCAGTGGTGGGAGGGCAACTGCTCTCTCATGCATCCATCATATGAGGTTCGCTGTGGACCCTTTTAGTGGGTGGAGAGCCCTCAGAGAAGCTTTTAGCTGACTGCAGGTTCCCCTTTTCAGCCCATTTCCCCCCAGGTATCCCCACTGTCACTTCCACTCTCCACACACACATTCAGCAAAGTCCTGGTGGGCCGCCCATAACCAGAGATGCGCTGTGAGAGTGGGCATGAGGAATTCCCTGAGCAGGTGTTTGCTTTTCCTCAGGTTCTGGAGGAGGAATTTCTCGGAGGAAATGTGGAGGATTTTCCACCACATGTGACTGCCCAGGGGCTGTGAGAGCATCTGTCCAGGGGTAGCCTCAGCGAGGCCCACAGTGGTGAATCTCCTGTGCTCTTGAGGTTCCGTGACCCACCGAGATGAATCTGAACTCAGTGGGACTGGAGGGTTTCATCCTGGAGTCATGAGGGACCTGGGGGATGAGCTTGCTCCACTTCTCTTTCCCATTTATGATCAACCCCGGATAACTGGGAAGGTCCCAGATGACGGGAGGTTGGCCAGTGTGAGGCCACGCACCAGAAGGATGTGGGAAACGACAGGCCCGGCAGGCTCTGGAGCAGATCCCCTTGTGAGCAGTCACAGCACAGGCAGCACAGCAAGGGGCAGACCCAGCCAGCAGAGGCTTAGGAAAGGCAGGCCCTGCCTCACCAACCTCATCTCCTTTTGTGAGCTGCTGACCCGCCTGGTGGATGCAGGGAAGGCTGTGGGTGTGTCTGCCTGGATTTCAGCAGAGCTTTTGGCACCATCTCACACAGCATTCTCCTGGAAAAGCTGGCAGTCCACAGCTCGGACAGGAGCACTCTTGGCTGGGTCAAGAGCTGGCTGGATGGCCAGAGGGTGGTGGTGAAAGGTGCCACATGCAGCTGGCAGCCAGACACCAGGGGTGTCCCCAGGGATCAGTGTTGTGAACATGAAGGAGGCTCAGGGTGACCTTATCTCTCTACCCAAACCCCTGAAAGGAGATTGGAACAAGGTGGGGTTTGGCCTCTTCTCCCAGGCTACTTGTGATAGGACAAGAGGACACAGTTTTAAGCTGTGCCAGGGGAGGTTTAGATTGGACATTCAGAGGAATTTCTGCACAGAAAGGGGGGACACTGGAATGGGCTGCCCTGGGAGGCGGTGGAGGAGTTCAAGGACTGGACACAGCACTCAGTGCCATGGTCTGGGTGACAAAGCAGGGTTGGGTCATGGATTGGGCTCACTGATCTCAGAGCTCTTTTCCAACCGAACTGAAGCTGTGACAAACACTACAGGAGGAGGCACATACAGACCTTATTTACCCAGACACCACCAAATACTCTCTGCTATTCCATGGACTTGTAATTGACTGTGCCCAGCCCAGCAAGGGGAAAAGCAGCATCCTCGTGCCACGTGAGATGCCAGACCCCCTCCCCAGACAAGCTCTTAACTGGGGATCTGGGACATGCCAAGGACACACACCAGCCTTTGTGCTTGAAGGCCGATGGGCTTCTGCCTTGTGATCCTGGGAAGAAATTAGACTTTAGATGATGCACCTTAAAGAGAAAAGTCACTCCTGAAGTGAGCAGAAAACTATAGATAAGGATGATATAAAGATATTGTTAAACTGCCAAGGAATTTCCCCAAGAGAGCGAGATGTGGTGGCAGCCACAGTCCTCCTTGATCTCCCTTATCCCCCCACCTCAGCCTCTGCCAGACTCACACAGCCAGGTTGCCAGGGGATTTCCAGAAGGCCCAAGCACAGAAAAGAGCCTCCTGCAGCAGCACACCATGGGCTGGTCTCACAGTACCATGGGCATTCACTTGCACCCTTGCTGATGGCCCCACAGTGCCCACACAGCGAGCTGTGCACCCTGGAGAGGAGACATTGGCCATATCCTGGCACCCCCAGGGGCTGGGAGGAGATGTGATGTGGCATCAGCATCCAGACAGCTGCTTCTGGGCAGTGGTGCTCAGGTTTGCAGCCCAGAGCTTCCACAGTTGTTCAGCAATGCTGGTGGGGTGGCTGATCCCTCCCTCTCCCTTTGTACCCAGCTGTCCTGTGTGCCCACCACTTCTCTGGCCCCTGGAACGGCAGCTCTGGATTTGGCAGTGATGCCAAGTGGGGCTGCCCCACCTGACTCTGGGTTTTTTGGGTCAATGCAGCTGTGAGGCACTGCCCGGCTGTGACAAGCCCTGGGACTGCTGCTCTGAGCAAGGACATCGGTGGCTCAGGGAACACAGCTGCTCTGGAGGGCCAGGCTGAGCTCCACCTACCCCCTGGGCACTGCAGCAAAAGGGGGCTTTTGTGCCTTCTGTGCCACAGGAGAGCAGCTGCAGCCTCCCAGATCCCCAGCTCCCTGTGAACCTCCCTAAAGGCTCTGCCCACGGCCTTTTCCTGCAGGCTACCAACAGGAGCACTTTCTGCTTGCCCAGCTCTGGACTTCTCTAGACTTTCAACAAGCTGGGGCAAACTGCACCTGCTCCACTAGAGCAGCACAAGACTACTACCCTGCCCAGGGAGCAAATGTGCTTCAGGCATGCCCCAGACACGGCCCAGACATGGCCCACATGTGCCTTCATGCTCTGCTCTTTGCAAGATATCCTTAGTGCTTCTCTTCCTCCTCAGTCTCAGTTTGAAAAGCAGCTCCAGCTCCTCCCTTCACTCCCCCGTGACACCGACAGGGAGCACAGACCCATGCCCAGGCATTCCTATGCCAGAGGGTGCTGGGATCACAGGTGTGGAACACACCTAGAGCACTGATATCAGCCCAGCAGAGAGGGGAGCATGAGACCAAGGACATGTTTCTGCAGGAACTGGAAATCTTGCTCTCATAAAAAACTCTGACGGTAAAACTCATCCCAGACAGCTCAGCCAAGCCTCTGGCTAAGGACCACATTTTCCCCTGTGGTTACCATTTTCAGAAATCATTAACAATTAAAGCCCCAGAAAGCAGCAGCAGTGACTGATGGTCTTTGAGTTTCCTCCAAGTTCCATATCAGAACAAAATACAATTACAGGAATAGGAATGAGACCAGACGGTGAGTGAAGGGTTGCTGGGAGCCCCAAGATGTTCCTCTAAGGCCTGGATAATCTGGTGTTTAGGCAGTCAGGCCCATGCTTTTATTTGTCACATATTCCCTTTCAGTAGTAGCAAAAGCTAGAGGCATGAAGTGCTCAGGGAAGCAGATGTGTGTCCTTACCATGAGGCCAACAAGGACTCCCATGGGAGCTGTGCTCTGCCTGCTCCTCTCCCAGTCTCCATCAGCACTTCTGAGCTTCAGAAGGGGACCCATCAGATTATTGCCACAGCCCAGGCAGAGGCAGGGCTGTGGTTAGGCACAGCTCTGAGGTGCAGCTCATTTGCATTGTGCACCTTCCTCAGCCGCTTTGATGTCACTGTGAGGTTCTGGCTCGGGGTGCCCTGAGCTCCCCTTCACTACAGGAGCCCAGGTGTGCCCAGCCCACTCGCTGGTGAACTGACCACTGCCATCCAGGCAGCCTGGCTGGCTGCAGGCACAGCCCTGCTCCCCCCTGTCCCCAGAGTGGCCAGCTGAGCCAGCAGCAGTGTGGCACACCGGGGACATGGCCCCACTTGTCTATCACCACGTTCCCAGGAGCCAGTGAGGGTTTGGGGGCCACACACTGGGAGGGCACTGGGGAGGCTGCTCCTTCCTCTGCTCACATTTTCATGTCATTTCTGCAAATAGGGGCAGAGGTTGGTGGATAGAATTACCTCAGTCGTGCTGAGCTCAGTCCTGGTGTCTTTCGTCCAGACAGCCCATTAATCTTGGGATTGTCTTGTCTTTTCCTTAAAACAAAAGATTAGCCAAGCCTAAAAGGTTCACAGTGCAATTCTTTAATCATAACTATGTAGCTGCAGCCATTGATTAATAACTAAAAAAAGAAGAAACAGCAAAGTTGGTTCGAGTCTTGAGGGACTCTATCAGTATTTCAAAGTGTGATTTCTAAATAGCTCTTTTCCAAATGTCTCTGCTTTGTATTAATGATTCTCTTCAGACTTTGTTTGCTTTATTCCTTTATTTTTTGGCTGTGGATACATAAGTTAAGTTTTAATGACCCAGTGTGCAGGGTCAGCTTCTTCCTTGAGCACTAGTATGGAGGAGGCCACTTTACGTGGATCCAGAGCATGGATTTGCTCTCTACGATGTCAAAGCTGTAAATACACCCACTACTTGTACACCAAGTCCTCGGGAGCTGGAAACAGGAGACTGGGATGAGCTGTAACATCCCCCATGCAGCAGGGAACAGTGAGGCTGAGCCTTCAAAACAGAGCACTCTCAGGGTGGCACCTGCTGGCATGCACACAGCAGGTTCTGTCACCCCCAGCTGCTGACCAGCCACGGCTGGGCTGTGCTCAGGTGGCTTTTCAGCATGTCTGTGTGTGCTGCTGGGTTTCTGTCTTTGCCTCCCTTGTTTCTTCCACATGGGCATCCTGAAGACTCAAATGACACAAACCCCCATCAGTGTCTGAACAGGGTGAGGGGAGCTGGAGCCCACAAAACCAGGAGGTCAGAGAAGCAGCTGCCCTGACAGGCACTGATGTGTCCCTCTGCCAGAGACTGTGGCTCGAGGGGGTCTCCTCTGAGAGGAGGAGACCCTAAATCAAGCCTTGCCTGCTGTGTTTTGCTGGGAAGCTCCCAGAAACTGCAAGAGAACTGTTTTGGTAATGGTGATGGGCTTCCCAGCCACCCCCATGTGTTTTGCAGGGCAGGTCACAGAGTCAGAAAACTACAGGAGCTGCTTCACAGCCCCGTGCTGCTCCCTGCCCCCAGCTGGCTGTGCAAAGGCTGCCCTCAATGCTTCCTGGCATTTGGAGACCAGGTTCTATCCTTCCTTCCTGTCTGCCTCCCATACAGGCTTTCTCAACATTTTTAATGAAGAAAAAAAGAAGCCTCACCACACTGGAATGTGCTGCTCAGGGCCTTGCTGTCCCAAGGGCAAGGGCATGTGGTTTGGCTCTCTTCTAAAAGGATTTAGGATTTGCTGCGCCAGTGTGTACAAGCTGGCTTGGGGCAGCCGAGCAAATACTTGATTTTTTTTTTTTCTCCAAGGGCTTTTTAACCCACATTTTTTAGTACTACCAACACAAAGAGTTGTGATGCAACCACTGCCGTTCCCTAGGATGGCTCCCCAGGGCTCTGTGCAACACCTGTGACAGCTCCAGAAGTGACACCAAGACAAAGCTCTGCTCTGACACCTGTCTGTCTTGCCTCCCTCCACTCCTGGTGGATGTGCTGGCAGAATAAGGGAACCACACACTGTGGCTCTGCCTACAGTGAGGGCCCAGCCCAGCTCTCACACACCCCCACTCATAGGTTCCAGGGGAAACCATGGAGTCCAGCTGAGACATTTTACAGAGCAGGAGGAATTCAGAGATGAATCTCCAACAGATGAGAAAGTAGAATGACTTTGCAGCATCAATCGTTTAGTGAGCCATCAGAAAAACAGCAAGGCTGCACCTGCACCAGGCTCTCCCAGGGCACAGGAGCAGAGCAAGGCTCTTTCTCCCACTTTTCCTGTATTGTGGGTACACAGAGAGCGAATAAGAATTACTCTGAAGCCATTTATTTGGAGTTATTAAATATTCTATTATTATAGAGCTAAAACCCACATTTGACCAGAAGTCTTGGAACAAACTTCTGGTGAGTATTTTGGGGAGGCTAGAGACAGAGGTGAAAATAAAACAGGCTGAGCTACCTTTTGCTTTCTATGTGATGGGAAAACAGCATTTTGGTGAGAAATTAAAGTTTCAGTGCAAAAAAGTCTGAAATATTTATGCTGCTCTAGGGAAGAACAGAGTGACTGCTCTCATTGACAACACCCCAATATACAATAAATATCTGAAAATCAAGCCTACATTTCACAGAAAGACTACACTGCACAGACAAGCACCTGCTGCTCCTCTGCCAAATCCATCTGGAGCACCTCTCTGAGATATAAATAGAAGTACAGGGAAGATTCCTCAGCTGGAGACAAATCACCTCCTGAGATGCTGAGCTCGCCTGCTGTGCATGGGGAGAGAGCACACATGACTGCCAGGATTTGGGCAGGAGCCCTGCTGACACATTCCTAAACAGAGTTTAAAAGCCTTCAAAGGACTCAAAAGAGGTTACAGGGTGCTCCCTGGAAAGGCCAGCCCTTCTTGTGAGATGAGAGTGGCCCCAGCTCCTGCTTGTTGCTCTTACCGCAGCAGCGTTTCAGAAGTGGCTGTCATTGCACAGATGCAGATATCTGATTGTGGGAGCCTTTAATTAACAACAACCCAGCCCACCACGGGGAAAATGGTTTCAGAAATTCAAATGGAAACAGCTTTTTTTAAATTATAGCCAACACAGCCCCAGCGAGGCAAGGCCAAAGTCTGGGGAGCAAGGGTATGGCTGTTTGGGGGTGTTTAGGAGGGCTACATTCATGTCCCTGGTATCCTGCTTGGCACACAATTGCAAAGGTTTTGTCAGACTTAAGCCAGGCCTGGCAGCTGAAACTGTCTGAAAACTAACAGTTTTTCCTTCTGACTCCTACACTCCCAGGGATGCATCTCTGAGATGAGATGAACAGCTTCACCCCAACCCATGAACCCCAACAGGCAATGAAGCAAGCCCAGTGAAGATCTCAAGCACTTTTTCTCCCTGTTCATGAGGTGGCCAGTGGTTTTTCATTACAGATCTAGAAGTGGAAGCAGAAGCAATAGAAACTCCAAAAGTGGCAACTTTCAGTACACTGCACAGTTCCTGTGGGGTTTAAGAGGGTAAGATGCAATTCTCATTCTTGAGGACATGGCAAATGCTGTCATATTCTTGCACGACTGTAACAAATTCCAGGCCTGTGGCAAGAGGCATGGGTAAGAGGAAAAAGCCTTCAGTGGTGAAGGCCACTAAAAGCTCACCAGGTTGCCCAGGATAACTTTGAAGTTCCACTGAAGGTTTTTGAGCGAACATCTGTCGGGAGCAGCCACAGAGCCGGCAGGTTCTGGGTGGATCTTGGGGCAGAAGACAAACCCTGCCAAACTAATTTCCGTGCTGCTTTGAAGTTTGAAGCAGTGTTCCGTGTTTTAGAGGGCTGACTACTGTAGTGAAGACAGACATGTCATGTCACAGCCTAAGAGTGAGACCTGTCAGTACCAGCACCCTGCTCCCAGGGCAGGGTCCAAGGAAAATGTTCACTGTCCACATGGTCACACACCAGAACTGGAAATGGCACCATTCTCTGGTCTCATCTCTGGAAAGAAAGAACCTGCTCTAATTTTGAGCTTGACCCTTCTTTCAGCAGGGGGTGGAAAAGCAGCCTCCAGCCAGCCACAGGGATTAGCTCATGCTGCTCATGAGGAGTGTGATCCCCAAATGGACCATTCCCTGAAGTGCTGGACTCCTGATCTTTGTGGCTCCCTTCCAACTGAGAATTCTGTGATCCCTTGCAGCTCCATAAAGCATTGTTTTTCACAAAACCTCACACTTCATGGGAATGTGCTTTGAGAATGTGGGCCTTTCAGTTTTCAAATCTCTGCAATGCAGCTGACATGAGCTCCTTGTTCAAGCCCTTGTTGTGCAGCAGGCGTACCAAATACTGACTCGGTCCTTCAGAACACAGCTCAGGCACACAGGAGGGAGAGTCTAGTGCCACACTTTGCATTCATTCTTGTTTCAGAACCCATCTGTGATGTGTTGGAGGCTGGGCGCTTTCTTCAGATCCGAGATCCTCAGAGCTGCCCCAGAGTTTCTAGCAAACAAACCGAATGCTTTCATTTTACACCAGACACGTCACAACTATCTGGGAAATCTCCCTCCCACACCCCACAGGCTGTATTTTGGGTGGCTTGATGATCTCACCGCCATACAGTTACTAAGGTAATTGCTTTTAAACTCTCACATAAAAGCCACTAAGGTAAACTTTTAGGCTCAGGCTAGCTCTGACCAACTTAAAGACAGAAAAACAAAGCAGTCTAAAGAAGAGGATCAAAAGAAATCCTCCATCTTTTCTCTCCCACCCCCCTCTCAACCACACACTGCCAGACCCACATACAACTGCTCCCATCCTGCCAAACCTTGCTGCAGTTCTGTGTCCTTGCCCTACCCAATTTCTTCAGAATCCTAAAATGATCTTTTCATGAAGAGAGCCACCGATACCTGCCAAGAGCTGGCCTGCCACCACCAACCACCAAGACACTGCTTCTTGCTATGCCTGACCCCAAAGCACATCCCAAAGGGGATGCATGAAAGGCAGGAATACACGGACAGCTGCACAGCCCCCTGTTACAACGAATACAAGTTATAAAAACAGTAACTGGGAAAAACATCGGGGATCTGCACCCTCTTCAGTCCTGGGGGTACAGCAGAGAAGAAAACTTGATAAGAAATATGACAAGTCTCCCATCCAAATGCATTCCATGTAGCATAACCAGAAAGAAGTGGAACTATGAGCTTCCCCCCTTTCATATTCCCCCAGAAGAAGCTGCTTCAATTCCATTAATCTGGAGTCACAGTAAGTGAGTCCCACTTCAGCAGGTATGTCCATGTTTGAGGTCAAACACAGGTCATGCAGTAATTAAGACACTTAAATGGAATTTTCTTGTTATAATAAGCTAGTTGCCACAGCTGACTCAGGAATACAGTAGAGCACCTGAAACCCATAAGGTGGAATTTCTCCTTTCACACAGTGATCTGCACACATCTCCCACATGGAGAGGTGTGGCTGTGTAATTTCATAATGAAGTAATACAAGGCTGCATATTTTTACAAGGAAGTGATAGGAGAGGTTTGTTCATGCTGCAAATCCAAGGAATTTCTAACACCAAGACAATTCCCTTTTTGCCTTGTTTTGTCCCAGTTTCTAATCAGAAGTTCCCCGGGTAGAAGAGGAACAATGTCAGCTTACAGAATTGCTCATCTTCACAAGAGCCCACCCCGTAATCAGTTAATGAAAAGGATCTTACCAACTGCAAGAGAAGCTGGACAGGACCTCTGGAGTCTGAGCTCAGGAAGGAAACTACCTGAGAGGGCAGGGCAAGGAGGTAGAATCTCCATGCACACAAAAGAAGACAAAAGGACACTTTATTTAAAACAAACTCTTTCCACTCTCACATTTATTTTTCCTAAAAACAGTCCTTGCAAACTTGTCTTGTTTCTCTTTTCCAGTTCAGTGGCATTGCTGCGAGTACTCCACGGCACAAGACTCTGGGGAAGCAGAGGAAGTGTCCCACAACTCAGTCCCATTTCCATAGGAAAAGCTGACTCATAAATCACATCATCCTGGAGATGCCGACACGGGTTTGTAAGGAGCATCCCAATGGCAAGTCCCAGGGGCAGGCTGGAGCCACCTGAGGGCCAGCAGGGCTGCCCAGCTCTAGCAGAGCAGGAGGCCCTCCTTTGTTGCCAGGCGCTGTCGATGGATCTTGTCCTGCTGTAGCTCCTCGTGGTTCGGGTGCCAGAGTTTCATGACAATCCTCTCAATGTTCAGGGCATAGACTGTGTGTGCAGGGATCACTTCTTTGTGCACCTGGAAATGCATGTTGGAAAACAAGCTGCACACTTTTATACACGTTTGCCCACGTTGCCCTCCCTCTACACCACAGGGTGCTCTGGGTGCCAGCTCTGAGAGCGGGAGCAAAGGGAGTCTCACAGGGAGAGCTGCTCTCTGCCAGCACTGCACAACCATCTCTTACACCACTTTCTAAGGGAGGGCGAGGAAATAGTCATTCTGCTCCTGGAGTGGCAATCAATAATTGGTCATCAAAACCATAGAAACAACAATTCTGACTAAACACGAGATGAATGCCTAATTACGGCTCTGTGGTCAGTATCCACAGCTGTGAGACAAAATCCCAAGGCCTGTTCACAACAACAGAGATCAAGGGGGAATTTCTCACAGCTAATTTTAGACATTCAAAGTAGGCAATGCCCCCACAGCTGCCAGTGAAGGAGGGAACCACAGCCATACATCCCCAATGAAAATTCACCCAGCTGGCCATCAATGCCTCCCCAGGGTTGGGGTGATCACAGCTAACCCACTGCAGTGGCCTGCATACCAGGACCAAGTATTCCTCTAAGTACCCAGGTGGAACATAAGGAGTAAGAAGGGACATGCCAAGTAAATGATTTTGCTGTCAGAACAAGCACTGTCAGAACCTGTCCAGCTCAGTTCTGATATAATCACTGCAGCCTTGCTGCAGGGGAAGAGTTCATATTGCAGAGCTGCGAGATAGGGATTTCCTCATCAGCCCTGCAACCAAGTGGATCAGAACAGGCATTAAACCACGAGTTAACAGTGGGAACAAATCAAAGCCAAAGAGTCTGAGAGGCAAAGAAGGAAAGAGACTATGGGAAGAGAAAACAAATCCCCCTCCATGCACATAAACCACACCTAAGAGTGGGAGCTGGCCCCCAGGACAGCGCTGCCTGTGACACAAGTGTGACATGACCAGCTTACCTGCAGTGCCTCAAAGAGGTCGTACATGTTGACTGGAGGCAGGGATGCTGGCAGGGTGTCCCCAGAGCAGGCCAGGAGCAGGGCTGCCTGCTGCTCAGCATCGTCAGGAGCGGGCGGGGGGGCCAGGCTCTGACCCGCCGAGGGCGTCCCGCTGCTCGGGGGGCTGGGGGCAGAGCAGGCAGAAAAAATCCCAGTCACAAAACCAGCACCAGCTGGGGCTGCCACACAGCAGGGGCCTTGCTCTTCTGCGCCTGCTGATGCGGCCCATATGTGCACACAATTATTTCAACACTTATAAAAATTTCTTTTAAATTCCAGTTTAACAAGGAGTGTGCACTGACCCTCAACATGCTCCAGCCCTTCTTAAATAGTCTCAACTGTGCAACTTTTGTTACTTGCAGCCAGCAGTTTCTACCCAGCATAAAAAAATTAAGGCACACACAACATTAAACTGAAACACTGGCCGTTAGGCAGAGTTGTTTGTAGTGCTACAATCAAATCTTCAAACACCCACGACCTCCTGTCAACTCCTAGAAGCTGCCACAGACAAACAAAACTGCCTTCTCATACACAAAGGCTGCCAGATGCACTGCACAAACTCTGGGACACTGAGACTCCAAACAGGAGGATCTCGAAGCCCTGCTAACTGGAATGATGTGCCAAGGAACCATAAACATTTGCATGGAGGACATGACAGGATGGCAGTGTCCTGCAGGTCCTCACTGACATTTCAATCCTGTGGCACAACGGCCATGTCTCCACAAAGGCAGAGAATTGTTGTGCTACTGCAGTTTCCAAAACGCAGTAATAAACTGCTGGACAAGCAGAGGTAAGGGAGAGAGATGTAACACTGCCCTATAATCCAGTGCTGGGAAATCCCCATATTCTCACTCCCTGTTTAGCTGTGCAATCCTTCATACCAATGCCTTCCTAGTGTGTGAAAGCAAGACACCATCAACACACATAAAGGAAGAAACTGAGCCACAGACTAATTCCAAGACTAGCAAATTCCATGCACATTATCAGTGTGCTGCCAGCTCCTTACCACTCAATTAAGTTGTTATAAGCAACAACACTGTTCTTCAGATATGGCTGAGGGTTGACATTGCTTCCAAAGGCATACTTGAAGTGGCCATCCCTCAGACGATAGGCTTTCCTCCTGGATATCACAGAGGTCAGAATGTCCTTAAGGTGGTTCTGCAATGAAAAACACATCTTGTGGCTTGTGCTGATTCATGGCTAGAAGGGCCTCACCAACTGGCAAGACAGAAGCAGTGCTGCTACGACCACAGGGATCTAAAGATGGAAGGGACAAGATAGAGTATGTATTCATTATCCAGCACCTGGATACAGGGAACACGGCACTTTGTGAGTACCATAAGCATCAGCCTGTGAACAATACTTTAATACATGATGTCCTGCCTCAAATGTCAAAGAGATGTCTTCAATGCTAGGAAATTCCCAACCTCTTGATTAAGGTTAAGATTTCATAACTGACACTAGATGTTATGCTTGAACTGAAATACACACCCTGAAATGACAGTGAAAAGCCACTCACTCATCTTTTTCATTTGCCTGAAAAGTGCTGGAGAGGGAACAGTCTGAAAAAAACAAGCAGACAACTTCATTTGGCCTCACTCTCAGATAGGGAACTCGGGTTGGTCTCCACATTGCTGAGTGCAGAAAACCATCCACACATCAGTGCTCCAAGCAGTGGCTGTGGCATTCCTGGGATGCACCACCAATGTCCATAGCCCCAAACCAGGGCTTCTCCTGCAGGTATCCCCTGATCCTGTCCCTTCAATGGCCATGCCAGATACTGTGCCTGTAACAGACTGCTTTTTATAGAACTGGTCAAACTGGAATTCCCATTCTGTCCCTGCTTTGAAGTGACAGGGACAGCATTCTGCACAACAGCTACTTAAGCATGCCTGGGGCACTGTGCAAGTACATCAAAACCAACACTTGCAGGCAGAAGTCCAAGACTTTACATCTAGGGCACCGAGATTCTCCATTCTCACATTGCTCTGGGGCAAAAGGGCAATTGGAGAACAATCAGAGCAGCAGGTTTCCACCCCATGCTGGGGGACAAGGCCCCAGGCTGCACACAGAGCCTTTTGCTGCTGGTGCCATGAGAGCACTGCTGCCCCCAGCCCAGCCTCACCTCCACAGCATACACAACGGCTGTCACTGCCTCCTCGGTGACATTGTCCAGCCCGTGCTCATAGGCAGTGACAATCATCCTTCCTTCCAGCTGGCCACGTGTTGGGAGCATCATGGTGTGAGAGCACAGCTTCAAATCATCATCCTCCTGAGGATCCTTTGCCACAAACTGCTGGGCCCCTGACAGTGGGTTCTGAGGCTGGAACCGGTGCTGTTGTGAACACAACATTAAAAAGTGTAAGATAATGTTCATTCAGACCCTCTGGTTCATCAAGGGGACATCCCTTCTCCAGTCAGAAAGCACACACCTATCAAAAATCCTCCCCAATGACTGGTGACTGAAGAAATTGCTAAGTCAGTGTTGGTTGCCTTTCATTGGACTTGTCCAGTAGGACCCCAAACCACCCAAACTTTGGGTATCCACAACACACTGCAGCAAGAAATTCTACACACCACATGAAGACTCACCTGCTCTGGGTCTGCTCTGTACCTCCCCACCTGCTAGATTTGTTTGATTCCCCTGGGAGTCCCAAATGTGGTCCCAGTAGCTGTCCCTTGCATCTCCTTTCACACTACCCAGGCCAGTGATTGGGCTTTCACATCTCTCAAACACCTTCTTTGCTGAAGAGTTCTCATCTATTTAGTAATTTCTTGTACAGACGGGTATTTTTAAAATTTACTATCTGTACAGTTTCCCTCCAGATTAAAACCCATGATCCTAAACTTGTGTGCTTGATTCTTACATTTCTCTAATGCTCTAAACTTAGGCTAATTCAGGCTAGCTTAGCTAACTTCTGAACTTAGGATTAATTCCAGCACTAATTTCATAGTCCAGTCTCCCTGTGCACTTCCACTACACAGACCTGTGTTACAGAGCAGCCACTGAGATGGATTACAACTATTTTTCACAACTGACTTGGTTATTTAGGGGAAAAACTCATCACAGAACAGGAATTCATACCAGAGGGTGGCATTTCCCAGGCCCCACGTATGCCAGCACACATCCTTGGCTGCACTGTGTGTCAAGCTCCAAGTGCCTGTGATGGCTCCTCAGTCCCCAGATAAAGGGGGGAACAAAGCAAGTATTGATCCTTGAGCCCAGCCACGTGCTTGGGCCAGCTCTAACCCACAAGGGAACAAGACTCGTCACACTCCCACAACTCCTGGCCCTCTAGTCTCAAAGGGGTCTGCAATGGAGATTGCTGCAAGGGCAACCAGGAGCACCAGGACAAACACATACTTGAAATATGAACAATGAATCTGCAGCAAAGTGGATTTCTCACACCTTTGTTTCAGGGGAGAAAGGAGGGCTGCTTTAGTCAAAGGACAGTGTGGCATTTAACTCAGAGTGAAAAACCAATCCACCCACTGCTGATGTGAAAGCAGGTTTTCCTCCCCATAATTCTAAAGATTTTTTACAGGAAAGTTGCATGCCTGGAAAAAAAGACCTTCAAAGCCCAAGCAACTCTCAAGAAGAATGTGCTTTGGGAGAGCAGAATCCAGCAGGAATGGACCTGTGGTTATTCACAGCTGTTATTCTGACCAGTGAGAGAAACATTATGAAATGCCAAGACACTTCCAAGTTCATACTACTCAGGAATTTCACTAGCACCAGAGAAGCCCATTAATCACAACATGCACTTCGTACAGCATTACTGCCAAGCGTTCCTCAGCATGTGTACAAACACACACTAGAGATGTGGTGTATCCTAGGGGTAGTGAATAAATCAAATTCCCAGACTTCCACTACACCACAACTTGCTTCTCAAACTCTCATTTACTGAAGAGTTACAGTGAAGTTTTAAGACAGGCAGGGTAACAGACAATTCAGAACATCACGGTTCAGGTTGCAGCTGTGAGCGCTGCAAAGTAATTCAACAATTTCTAAATGCAAGGAGCCTTCAGCTGGACTTGCATTCCTTTGGGATACTGGTCTGTGAGGCACACACATGGAGTGCCCAGTCATACCCCCTGGAAGGGCACTCTGCACCTTATCAAACCCTGCCTGTTGAAGAGAGTGACTCATCCCAAATCTCTGTCACACCAGACCCCCTCCACACTGGTCTGGCAGCACAGAAACAAGTGCAGAACAGGGGTGTGACAGTACTGCGTGGATGTGCAGAGCCTTTGCTGCAAAGTGAACTGGATCTTGCACATTTCTGTGCCACCTACCAGAACACAGCACCTTTGAAAGGCATTTTCAGTCCTGAAACAACTTGACCTTCTGAAAACATTACACCCAAGGGAATATCTTGCCTCCAACACTTTGAGAGTTAGTCAGAGAATTCTGTCCCACTGCCTGAATAAGTAGTAAATCACTTGTTTTAAGAATCTGGCAGATGTGTAAAGAGAACCACAGGCACTTACATCAAACTTTTGGCGAACCGAAGAAATCTTTTTCTTCCCTTTGGGTTTTCCAGGTTTAGTTGCAGAGCCACCTGGCCATGGCAGAGATCCAGCACCTTCTACAAATTGAAAAGAAAACAAACAAACACCGCCAGCAAAACAAAAAACCCTGCTCAGGTGGTGTTGCTGATTTAGGGCCAGGATGAAACCCTTGGCATTTGACCACCTGTTTAGCCTCAACCCCAAATCAACAGCCACAGCATAGAGGAGGGGAGAACACTTTTGGTAGCCCCTCCCTTCCTTTGTCAGCCCCTTGCTAGCCAAGAGAGCTGACCCCACCCTTGACTTACTTAGCAATTTTGGTCCACACAAAACCCGTGGTGCAAGGAGAGAGATAAGCACAGCCTGTAAGAAAATCCAAAAGGAAGGAACAAGCCATTTGTTCCATCAGGAAGGTAAGAGCTTGCCTTTTCTCACCCACTCCTTGATCAGGTCAGATGCTAAACCATCTGAATTGAGCAGTCTGACTCCCCAATTCTCCTGCTTCAGCAAGATTTGTCATGGATCCTTACTAAACATCACAGCTGGTTGTTCTGTTACACTGAAGAGAAGGAGAAGGAGGAAGAACTGTAGACGGGACTGAGCCCAGGAGCAGGATGTCACTCATATGAGCAAACAGCTGAAAAAGTGGTTCCTGTTTAATACCAATAAATACATTTGGTCACATCATCAGCTCAAAAGTCCACTGAACACTGTCTGACAGTGATACTACAGCAGGCCAAACCACATCCTGATAATGACACAGCTCATGGCAAGGACAAGCCTTGCCAAGATAGTTTAAAATCCCTGCTGACAGGAAGTTAAACCACCTGTGAGCAAATAATTCCCTCAGGAACATCGGGAACACCGGCTTAGGACAGCGCTGCATTGGATATATGTGTGCTGGCTGACAGGGAATAAGTGCAACTCAGAGACTGGACAGCCCTCTTGTGGCTACAGAGCAGCCTCTGCTGTGCCTCCAGCACCTCCTCCCCCGGTTTGGCACTGCAAGCAGCACCCTCTTCCTTTGGACACAGCGGGCCCTGAGCTGGGTCCCTGCCCCCTCCAGGGAGCTTGGACAACTCAGCTCTGGAGGGACTTCAGCTGGCCCCGAAGCAGAGGCTGGCAGCACAGCAACGCCTTGGACACTGCCTGGCCACAGCTCAGCCCCAATCTGCCACCCCCTCTAGACAGAGACAAGGAGTGACAGCAGCCTTTCCACCTGGCTGGCCTCACTGAGCACTGACCAGCAGCCAGCTGCGCTTCCCTCCTGCTCCCACAGCTCTCACCACCTTCACACCAATCTGTGGCTGGCCCAGCTATGCTTAATTTGCTGTAATCAAGAATTAACTATGTTTAATTTGCTGCAGTCAGGAATTCATAAACACAGTTATAGCACAGCCCTGTTTGTAAGGAATGAGGCTGGCTAGAAGTCCTTGGCTTGGGGGAGCTTCCCACACTCACAGCTGGGGCACAAGCACCGGGTTCTCTGCACTGGAAATTCCAACGGGATCAGGCTCAAGTAGAGCATTCAGGTGAAGTTTTGGAATGGTCAGCTGCTACAAATGGATTAGAAACAACCTACACACACACAGATGGCACACTCTCTCCAGCAAAAAAACACTGACCAAGAGTTTAGCTACATCCTATTAGAGAGGTGAAAACCCATAGCCTACAAACCAGTTGTCAAAATCCACTGGTCAATTAAAAAAATTAAAAGATAGTAAATAAAACCTTCCCTAAAATTGTAAGGCTGGTGTCACTGCTCATGGATACATCACAGGAGAGGCCCTAATAACAGGGCATAGGAAGCCACATCCAGTCTCACACAGCTCCTGCACAGCCTCATTTGTGACCAGAGAAAGTGCAACGGATGGGGATGGAAATTGCAAACACTCCTTTCTCTGACAATGTTCTACAGATATAATAGGTTCCAGTTAAGTCTGAATTTTTAAAATACTGTTTTTAAGAAAAATAATACCGTAGGTTTTAACTTAAATGGCAACTAAACTTTTAGACTTTGACAGCAGACCTGAAAGATGCAAATTAACTGAATCTCAACATGTACATTTAACAAGAACCAGCCAAACTCAGCTTAAAACAAGGAAAAGGTAAGATACAATCTCCTATTCCTCACTATAATGAGCCCATAGCAGAATTTTTGGTTCCTTTTCCAGGTTTTCATATTACCAAGCCTGACTTGCACTAAATGAAGAAAGCAAAATTTCCCTCTAGCATTCTAAGAAAACCAGTACTTGCCACAAATGACAAGGCTGGAATGGCTCAGGCATGAAACCTCAGAGATGTCTGCAGCTTGTATTTAATCTTGCTAGCAAAGGAATCAGACGTGAAAAAGCCACAGCAGTGGCTGCTGCTCTGCCTTCAAAGATCAGCAACAGATAAAAACATTTTCCTAGGGGCTGCCACATCTCTGCTGGCAGCAGCCAGAGCCTGTCAGGTTTGCCTGCCATGCTGCATGAAGAAAGGCCAAAGATACAGAGAAAGCCACCACAGAAAGAAGCAGACACACATTCCCCACGCCTGTTTACTTGATCTTCAGTTTGGAGGGGGCTGTTTGTTTTAACCTTTTTGCAGGAGCAAGCGTTTTGGTCAGGTGTTCTGCTGATATTTGGTTGACATTCCGCTGACTCTCGCACTCCCATTTTCTTACTCTTCCTCCCTTCTCAGTAGAGAAGCAAGTGAAGAGAAGCAAACATAAGCAACCTGAGCCAATGTCACAGCTGAAAGCTCTCTAAGCAAAGCCTGTGGACAAATTTGATAAAATACAATCTGTTATTGTTATTATTAAAATACAATCTGTTCCTGTTATTCCCAGGTGAGTTCCAATTCACTGAACCATCTTTTAATTGGCTCCAGAACACTTCTAAATAAATTAAATCCCTACATCACCGACTCACGTATTTGCAATTGTCTCCATTTTATTGCTAACATTTAACTTAGAAAGGTGGAACAGTTCAAGGAAAATACATATTAACTGAATAAACTTTGGTACCCCAAGTGCTTGCAACTGTCCAACAAACAAGGTCAGCTTAGTGAGGAAGTCCACGAAAGGTTAAGAAAGGACTTATACCAGAGTTCCTCTTGATGGAATTTTCTGGAGAAGAAAAAAATCCCAGTGTGCTGGTTTGGGTGGAAGAGGGTTTATTTTTCCATTGTAGCTTGCACAGGACTATGTTTTGGATATGTGACCGGTGTTGGTAACACAGGGACATTTTCATTCCCTCAGAGCAGAGTCAAGGGATTTTTTGCTCTCCACCCCATCCCACCAGTAAGGAGCCTGACAGTGAACAAGGAGCTGGGAGGGGACACAGCCAAGAGAGCTGACCCCAGAACAGGCAACACACCTCCCTCCCTCTGCACCACCGAGCCCTAAATGTCCCGTGCCAGAGAGGCTGTGGAATGGGGAGTTTGTTTGGGTGACCAACAGCCTGAGCAGATGAGAGGGGAAATGCAAAGCATCCTCAAAAAGGGTGACATTCACCAAGTGCTCCCCTAAATCCCAGGTGGAATCACTACTACAAGAGGCAGCAAAATTTGGATCAGACAGGTTTGCCTGCATGGTTCAACATACATTATAATCACTCCTGAAAAATTCCTTCCCCAAGGATTCTTATTCCAATACAATACAAAATCAAATACAATTTTATCACTGGCCATATGATTACTTTTTTAATATAAAACAACATTTTAAGGATGGTTCTTTCCCCTTGTCTCTCACATGAAGGCAGAAAGTACATGCATCAGTAACCCTTGTGATGGTGTGCCAAGTGCCTCAAAAACACTTCTTTATAGATACTTTGTTCCATGAATCATGAAGTAAACGCCTTCTACCCAAAAGAGAGATAAAAGCCTATTAGCTTTCCATTCTTACATGGAGAGGGAAAAAAAAGTGAGAGAGAAAAAAATCACCAAACCACAACAAAAAAATCTAGCAGGTGTCAGACTGGCATCTAGGGGAAGAAAAATAAATATAGGTGTTAACAGCTAGTATTCCACTCACACTGCATTTTCCTGGACTTGCACATATAACCCTACACCACACACAGCTGACAGTGAGATCTTGTCTGTAAGAGATCTACCAGTCAGTGGCCTAGAAAGAGGGACCTCAGCACAGAGCAGCTCCCAGATCACTGGGAGACTCTGCACTGATCTGCGGACAGCAAAGAAGGGACTCTAGAAGGGACGAGCAGAACGCACTGTTAGCTCCAGAGCACCAAACACATCTTTAAGACCACACACCCATGATTAAACTGACTTATTTCAGGCTCTTATGCAATCTGTGGACACAGAGCCAGCCCAAGCTTGCCTGAAAGCCCTGGAGGTGGCCAGCACTGGGAAAGGATCCTGGCCACTGGCTCACCCCCACTGACCTGCTGAAGGACTACAACAGGGGTTTTTGAGGGCTCACAAGAAGAGAGCAGCTGCAATGGGACAAGAGAAAACAACCTCCAGAGTCTTGAAATTAAAAAAGGTCTGGCAGGAAATAATGAGCATATGAAAGCACCTGTGGAGCAGCACCTTGCTCGGGCTCCTACCTTCAACACAATCCTAAACAGCCTTGAGAAAGGGACACCTGGGAGTTTGTGACAAATCCTGACCAGACAGCTGCATGCCATGACTAAGTGGCATAAAGAGACTGGATAAAGAGACAAACGACATTCAGTACATCTGAGTCCAGAGCTGTACACACCCAGGAATAACAAACCCCAACCTCAGTCACATGGCAAGAGGCTCTAGCCTGACCACAGCCTCTCCAAAGCAAGACCCCTGAGCTATGAACTCCAGCCCAACACTCACAGCAGCTCAGTGCTGAGCTCAGAACAGGCACTGTCTGCCTCCCAGTCCTCATTTAGACTCAGCTGCTCCAGGTGATAATCAGGGCAATCACCCTTCCTGTGTGTTCTTTTTATAATGCAGCTGTAATTAATTAGTCACAGCTAAAAGCAAGGAGCAGCAGATTGAGACATAAGCCTTCTGATTTACATGAGCCCAGACCCCTAAAGGGAACAAGCTTAGGACACATAAGCTGGTTTTAAAATTCAGTCAAGAGCAAACGAAGCAAGTTTGGAGCTGGGGGCAATTAATATTTAATTAGCACAGCTGGCAGAGTTAAGGACCAGCTCCAACATAAAAATCTGTGGAATTCTGAAGGCATTATTTCCTCTAACTACAACAGCCACCTCAGTAAAAGGTATTCCCTGAAAAAACTCATCTCTCAGGTATCAGCCCATGTGAGCTGCAACAATTTTCTCTCCCTTTCTACACAGCAATTCCACATCTTCAATTGCAGATCAATTGCCCTTGCCACCACATCTCTGGGTTGAGAGCTCCTTTGAAAACCAAACAAAACACACCCTGCAACCCTGAGGACAGCCATTCTAGACACTCACAAAGTCAAAATGCAATTCTAGATGCTCACAAAGTTAAAATATTAATGACCTGCAGACAATTGGGTTCATTTGCCATAGCTCAGCCAAGGCTCCCTGTAAGCACTTTTCTATCAGATGTGTACTTGAAATCAGGATCAGTCAGGAATACTCAGCTCTCCGTAATGACCAGGGACAAAGTTCAGAGGAGAGAGAGAGAGGTAAGCACAGCACATCAAAGAGAATCTGCCTTTACCCCGCAGCTCACAGCGGACACCCAACCCAGAAATGAGACCAGATTATCACAGGCAGCAATCCAGCATCTGCCTCTAACCATTCTTAGTCACAGAAGCATCTCTACTGAAATCAGCTGAAATACATCTTGCTACATTTTTACCTGTGGGGCAAAAACCCCCAGGAATATTAAGGCTGAGAACCCAGCGGTACTGTGCACACACCACAGCCCAAACACACAAGTGGCAGGCACAGTATTACACCAAGTGTTTAATGAGGACTCACCTGGGGCAGAAACCAAGATCTGGCATCGGGTGAGAATAGCCAGGAGGAAATCGTTGTGAGAGTGGACTGTGGGGGGGGAGAGAGAGAGAGAGAGTCCATCAGCAGCTCATCTGTGCCCAGAGGCGCCCGCTCAAAGCCATCCTGAAGCAGCTCCCTAAACTCTCCCACCGTTGTGCTCTCCCCACCCGCTCAGTTAATTTTCAATTAAAGATTTTTTGAGAGCTTTCTTCTATTGGGCTGAGAATCCACTACTGTGACAGCCACACAAGAGATACCACAGCCAGCATGGAAGCAGTGAGGTCCCTTCTCAGTGTTACACACTCACAGAGTGTGTTACAGCTACTTGACAGGTTGGGTGTGCTCAGCCAGCCGGAGCAGCAGCTGTCCCTCCTGCCATGCAGCACCCCACTGCACTGCTTCTGGCTTGGCTGGAAAATCCACCACATGAGCACCAGCCCCACAGAGACAAAGTCAACCCAAACAGCATCTAACGAAACAGAACTTCATTGCAAAGGTTTTCTGGAACATAGAGTGATTGTACACTAGAGAAATTGAAAACAACTTCAGAGGCAGGATCAGAGGGTTACAGGATCCTCTGGAGTCTGAGCAGCAAAAAACTCCTGCCCTTCCCTGCGGGGATCACCGACTGTGGAAGCCAGAAGCCCCCACAGTGAGCTCAGCAACGCCCACAAAAGTTTGCAGGCACGAAGGGAAGCAAGGATCTCGCCCTTCAGCACTCCCACAGGCAGGAAGGACCTGCACGCTGCAAATGCACCCCGGTAAATCCAGGGCTGCCTCCCCTACTTCAGCTACAGCCAAAGAGAAAGCACAGACGGACTGTGTCTCCACAGTGACATTAAAAAAATGTCTTTTTGGTCACTCGAACGGCATGCTTTGTATTTTTAACATATTTACACAACACCAAATTGTCTGTCAGTGCCGGGGTTAGACAGGGACTCCCCCATGCAGGTCAGGGCCCCTCCCACCATTTTAACCCCATTGCTGCTGGAGCCCTGGCCCCTGCTGTTTCCCACACAAGCACTTTCCCCGTTCAGGAAGCACCGTGGAGCCTGGAGGAGTTTCCCAGGCCTGGCAGGGCAAGGCAGGGAAATGGAACACCAGCTGTTATTTTACCATTGTCCTGCGTGAGAAGCCTGCGTGCTTCCAGGTCAAACTCCTCCTTACTGATCTTCTGCTTGAACCAGAGCTTCAGGTTGGCCCAGTACCTCAGGAAGAGCAGGGAACCACAGAATCAATTCAGGTGGAAAAGAGCTCCGAGATCCTCGAGTCCAACCTATCAACACCACTGTGTCAACCAGACCATGGCGCTGAGGGCTTCTTTCCCTCAGCACCTCTGGTTGATACCTTCAGTTTTAGCTTTCACATTTTGCAGATTCTGTAATGCATTAGTACACAACTCTGAACTCCATATCAAGTGTTAGCGAGCTCTCCTCACAGCTCAGTCAGACAAACCAATCCTTTTCCAGCCCCAGAACCAAGGACACCGCTGCAGCTTCAGGCCCAAAAAGTGCAAACAACAAATTGAGGAGAGCAGCCTGGGAGGATGGGACTGCATAACCCGGAGCTGCAATTGGACAATGAACCCCAGTATGGAAATGGACCAGAACTTATAAAAGTGTGAAACTCGTGACTCAAGGGTCTATCCTGGGCGTGGCCACAGCCGGGCTCTTGTACTGCCCGAGGTGCATCCTGTGAAGGCCTTTAATAAAGCCCTGCTTTATTCCTTTAGCACGGTCTAGCCTCTGCTCTAGGCAGCCTCCCAGACATCGCGGTGAGGCGCGGACACCGGGGGAAAAGCGCCGTTCCCACTGCCGGCAGCAGCGCCGGGGTTTTATACGGACACGGCAGAAACGCGAGGGGCCGGGAGGGTCGCGCAGCGCACAGCCCCGGCCCAGCCGGGCGGGAAGGCGCAGCCCCCCGCTCCCTGAGGGCACTCACTGCTTCACGTTCTCGCCCAGCGCCTCGCTGAGGCTCTTCTTGGCCGCCTCCAGCTCGCTCACGTAGGTCGCCATCACGGCCGCCGCCGCCTCGGGGCCGTCACGTGCTCGCCGGTCACGTGGCCGCGGAGGGGCGGCGCAGGCGCAGAGGGGGCGGGGGCGGCTCCGGGAATTGCAGCGGGAATTGCAGCGGGAATTGCACTGGGAGCTGCAGCTATGC
>VWZN01016121.1:151231-164232 GCA_013396955.1 Regulus satrapa
CCCCCGTGTGCACCACGGAGCTGGGCCGGGCGGCCAAGCTGGCGCCCGAGTTCAGCAGGCGCAACGTGAAGATGATCGCCCTCTCCATCGACAGCGTCCAGGACCACCTCTCCTGGTGCAAGGTACGGGCTCTGAGGAGGTTTCAGGGGGCGGCTTGCACTGCTGCCTTGCTCCCAAGGCCACAGAAAAAGCCCACGCACGTTTGGAGGGAGGTATGTCACATCCCAAAGCATGGGGGTGCTGAAATTCAGAGCAGGAATGGGGAACATCCATCTTCATGGAGCACCCCACAAAGTCAAGGGTGCTCCATGCACCTGGATGCAAGAGAAAAATAATATTACTGCCATCCCACCACTAGCTGAAAGGGTTAAAACATGTGGAGGTGATGCCAGAACCTCAAAGGCAACCTATCCACAAGTAATAAAGTTCTGTAATAAAACAGGAAAGGAAAAGAGGCATTGAAAGTGAGGGGGCAATTGCAGCTCATGCTTGAGCAGGGAGGAAAAAACACATGACAAACAGGGGCATGTTAAACATAAAACCACAAATAGGAAAACGTTAAATGTAAAATCAATGTGAGGGAGTATTTAAAAAAAAGGAATAATTCAGTGAAGGAACTTGAAAGGAACTAAAGAAAAACTTCAAAGGCAGCCTGTGTGTGCTGCCAGGGAGAATGGTTCCAGGGCTAGAGGTGGTAGGGTGTCTAAAGTGAGTATTTCAGACAAAGAGTCAGAGTGTAAAGATCCTTGGGTGAATTGCCTGCCACCTCGGTCGCTCTTAAAATTGGAAATATTCTCAAGTATTTTCCAGGGGTGAGAGGTGCATGCAACAAGAGGCATTAAAGGTGAGAAACATCTACACTCAGATGTTATTTCGTGACTGACTGGCTTTAGAAAATCAGCTAATTGCATTGTTGCTTAAAGCAACCTTTGTACCTGAGTGGTGCATGGCCAATGTCCTAGCAAGCCTCAGAAGGGCCTGGGAAAAGCAATGCACAAATCCCAGTAAATGAGATTTCTGTGCTGTTCAAACTGGCTGAGACAAGCAGTCAAATTAGCAAATAATATGCCATTATTAAACACAACAAAAAGTTTGCATTGTGCTTTTGGGAGGGAGACTCATCTGCTGGTTGGCTAAAGCCGAAGTGTTAGGGTGCTGCTGACATGTACAAAGGCTTTGAATTTGCAAGAAGCTTTTCAATGAAGTCAGCTGTGTGAAGGGCAGGCTCTTTCTTGCAGGAAAGCAGTAACTTGTGTCGAGGGAGGGAAGTGCTGAGCTCTCTCGGGGCCTACAGGGATGTCTGGGGTTCAGCAGACTCAGGTGATCTGAAAATGAGATGAACAGCAAGCTGACTCTGCTGATCCTGTGGAATTATTCAGCACAACCTCAGGTGAAACCAGGAGAAGTTGCAGAACAGCCTCTCGATGCTGGCTGAGGCGAGGCAGAGCAGGAAAGCCTTCCAGAAAAACCACAGAGAGGGCAGTGATTTAAGCTGTGGTGAGATTTCTGTGAGGCTGGGAGAAGCCTTGGAGACAGATTTGGAAGTGTCAGCTCGGCACCTGTCAGAAAGGACAAGGTAAAAGTCTTCCAGAGTAAAAGATCCAATTGGTGAGGGCAAATCCACAGAAGGCTGGAGTGTTCCATGCAGCCTGTGTTTCACTGGATTAAACTTAGAAGTCCTAGGAGTGAGCAAAACCTTGGGCAAAAACCTCTGTGCTGCATTCCCTGAACACACCTCTGCTTTCTCTCTGCATGAAGCTTCTTTTACCTGGAGCACAGCCTGCAAGGAGGCCAGTGGGCAGGAGGGGTGGTTGAAATCCTGCATGAAACAGTAAAGAAACTTCTGCTTGCTTTGCTGCCAAATTTCAGTGGGCAGACAGGGCCTGGAAAGGTGGGGCCAGAGTGCAGCCAATAATCCTTTGTGTAGCTGTGCTTTCCAGCCAGAGACCTAGCAGCTATTCTTAGCCATCCCTGGCCAAAAAGCAGAGGCTTGCTCCAGGACTGGGAAGTGTAGCTCAGCCAGGGACTGATCCCACCCTCTGACCTCCCCAATCAGGAGGTTGCTGCTTCTCCAAGGGCTGGATGATGCCTGAGCTCCTTGAGCAGGCCTGGCTGGCACACTCTGTGCACGTCAGAGCTTTCAGTGCTCTCTTTGGCCACTGACACCTGCACCTTGGTGAGTCTGGGGTGAACAAATCACCCCAGTGATGTCTGGATTCAGCTTGGACTCTGCAAAGCAAATTAGTGACTAGGGAGGGGAGTCGTGGGTGTTTTATTGCAGCACAGTGTGGTTTGTGAGGCTGTGTTCTAGAGCTCCTCGGGTCATGAGATTACGTGCATTTTGGAGCGAGTTACAGTCCATGGGATTCAGATACTGCTTCTCAGAAACTCTTCATCCTCCAGCCCCTGCTCTAAAGAGAGGGGTGGGTGGGTCTTATTTGTGATGTCCATCTGCAGCCTCCTGTGACTCTGTGGAGCATTCAGCAGCATTTCTCCTCTCAGGCTGAGCTCTCCAGCTCTGCTTTCCTCACCTGCTCTGCTCTGCTCTGAGGTTTGCAGGACAGCAGGACCTATTCCTTGCTTCCTTCCAAGGCAGGCCTGACCAGAGCCCAGCCAAGATCAGTGGCCCCTTTTTGCAGGGCCATGGCAACACAGAAAGGCCTGGGGAGAAAACAAGCCAAGAGAAAAGCTGGAAAGGAAACATTTGACCACGAGTGCACCACTTGACCTGCTTGCAGCATCCTGAGCAACTGGGGCAGGGCTACAGCCCCTTTTGTCAGCACCAGCAGCCATGGGGGGCTGAGCATGGGGGCAGGACCTGCCTACTCTTGCTGCTGTTGGTGTGCTCTGAGCAGTGCCAGGGCAGCATTTCTAACCCTGCCCTCCCTGAGTTCCCTCTGAGCAGGGCCCACCCTGCTGCCCCACATTCAAAGCCTGGAGAAGGCAGAGATATTTGTACATTGAGGTTATCAGCTGAGCTGATAATGCAGCACGGCAATGTGAGGGAGGCTCACAGCAGCACTGCAGTCAGTTTTGTCTCCTTGTAGCATGAAAAGGGTGGAGGGAACAGGCTGCCCTGTTCTGGGGCAGGAACCTTGAATTCTGCTTTGAATTTCTGCCTTGATGCTGGCAGCTGCTCTGCCTATGCTGCCTGGAGCAGCACTGCAGGGGCTCTGTGTGACCCGTGAGGATGGTACTGCAGACTCCAGGGATAACTTAAATGGTTTGGTCAAGTCCAGACCAGGTTTGGAGATGCTCAAAATACTTTTTTTTTTTTTTAATTTTNTTTTTTTTTTTTGGTGTGTGTATTTGTGAAGCCGGGCCAGTTTGGGCTAGTACAGGGAGGGGCCTCATACACCAAGGTCACAAGGGAGAGCCTGCAGGGCTGTGGAGGGGGATGGTTTTCTCTTCTGTCCCAGGTGTGGTTCAGAAAGGAGTGAGCAGTGTCCCAGCACCTGCACTCAGGCTTCCACTCTAGTTTTTTAAGAGCCTTTAGTCAAGTAAGCTGTGAGTGACTCACTGAACAGAATTGGTCTTGCTCAAGACCCGTGGAGTGTTGGATCTTTCTTTGTCAGCAGTACCTTGCTGGTTTGCTCTGCCACCAGAGAAACAATTCCCCAGGAGCACAGTCCAGTTCAGCTGTGACACCAACGAGTCTGTCGGCAGTGCTAGATCCCATAGTGGGAGAGAGCTGGAAGAGGGACACAGCTCTCGGTGAGAGATGAGTTAAACTTCTCTATGTCACTAACATGGGCAGGAATTCCCTGTTGCTCTGTCCCCATTGCCCTGAGACTCTGGAGCCAAGCAATTCAGGAGCTCCTGCAGCTTCCGTTTCTGCTCATCCCTTCAGTTTTAGCTTTCAAATTTTTCACATTCTGTTCTGCTTTAGTGTGAGACTCGGAACTCCCTATCAAGTGTTAGCAAGTTCTCCTCACATCTCAGTCAGACAAACCAATCCTTCTCCAGCCCCAGAACCAAGGACACCGCTGCAGCTTCAGGCACAAAAAGTGCAAACAACAAATTGAGGAGAGCAACCTGGGAGGATGGGACTGCATAACCTGGAGCTGCAATTGGACAATGAACCCCAGTATGGAAATGGACCAAAGCTTATAAAGTGTGAAACTTGTGACACGCCGTCCATCTTGGGTGTAGGCCACTGCCCAAGGTGCATCCTTTGAAGGCCTTTTAATAAATCCCTACTTTATTCCTTTAACACAGTCTAGCCTCTGTTCTAGGGAGCCTCACAGGCATCACTGCCTGGCCTCTGTCTCTGTGGTGGTGCCACAGGAATGTCCCATGGCTTTGTCTCTGCAGGACATCAATGCCTACAATGGGGAACAGCCTGCAGAGAAGCTGCCATTCCCCATCATTGCTGACAAGAACCGGGAGCTGGCCGTCAAGCTGGGCATGCTGGACCCGGATGAGCTGGACAAGGATGGGATGCCCCTGACGGCTCGTGTGGTGAGTGCCTGTCCCCACAGCACCCGTGCCTGCCCAGCAGCACGGAACCATGGCCTACCATCCTGCCCTGTGGCTGTGGAGCAGTTTACCTGGATGGCATGGCCATCCTCAGGAGCTGGGATGACTTCCTTGGCTGGAACCATGGGTTGTGTCACGGCGACTCCCGATCTTGGTTGTGCCTATCCCAGACTAATTTTTGTCAGTGCTTGGTCTGCTCTCCCCTTGTGTGCTTGCACTAGAAGGGCACAGGTAGCAAAACAAGCTGGCGTTGGACACAGGAGCTCCCAGAGTGAAAACATTCCCTGAGCATCAGTTGTTCTCCAGATCCCCTCCATGGTGTCTCCCCTGTCCCAACACCTGTGATCAAGCGGCTCCCAGGAAAGGAAGGAGCATCAGGGCTGAGCGGATCCAGCAGAGCAGTCAGACGAATGTGCCAGGCCCCTGACACTATCTTCCTGTGCTCAGGTGTTCATTTTTGGCCCGGATAAGAAGCTGAAACTCTCTATCCTGTACCCAGCCACCACCGGGAGAAATTTTGATGAGATCCTGAGAGTGGTGGACTCCCTGCAGCTCACAGCATACAAGAAGGTTGCTACCCCTGTGGACTGGAAGGTGAGGAGCATGGCAAAGCTCACAGCCAGTGAAACAGGCATTGAAGTGGCAGCCAGCCTGCCTTGGAGGGGTAACCCACAGGGTGGGGGAAGCTGCAGCTGGAGACAGCCTTACCTCTGAAGGCTTCTGTTTCCTGCAGGGTAAGCTCCCAAGTGGATTGGGCCAACTCACCTACCTCCCAGGAAAGCAGACCTTTCTCCAGGGCTTGGAATTGGCTAGGACTGGCTCGGGGGAGCCAGCACCACCTGTCCAGGGGTGCCTAAACAGTAGGAATGGATGAGCAGACTAGGGCAAGCTGCGCAGAGAGGTTCAAATTTCCTTACTCCCTGTTCCCATGGGAGTGCCATGGCTGCGGGATGCCATTGGCAGGGCTGGCAGATGGCACAGCTCTCCCTTTGGACATCTCCTGTGTCTCCAGGTGTAGCTCCCATTCTGCTCTCACTGCTGGCTCCAGGCAGCATGGGACATGCCTGGGGCACAGGGGCCGAGTGTTTGCAGAGGCAGTGCCACCGTGTCCAACCCTGCCAGCTCCTCATGGTCCCCATTTGTCCCCGTCTGCTCCCCAGCCCGGTGACAGCGTCATGGTCGTGCCCACCTTACCTGACGAGGAAGCCAAGAAGCTCTTCCCCAAAGGAGTCTTCACGAAGGAGCTGCCGTCGGGCAAGAAGTACCTGCGCTACACCCCGCAGCCAGAGTGAGGGGTCTGTCTGTCCGTCCGTCCTTGCCACGCCCTCTGCCTCCGGCACCGCACCATGCACAGCCTCGTCCCGGCGCTGCTGGTGCCCTGCAGTGCTAACCCAGCCCTCGTGTCCCTTTCACCCCCTCATCCCCTCAGAACTAAACCCCAGAGCAGCCCTGCAAGGACGAGATGAGCAGAGCAGCGGGGACTCCGGGGCTGCTGCTCTGGTGGCTCTCCTGTTTGGTCCCAGCCATGCTTTTCCCAGAGGTGTGGTGAGGAGGGGTGTTCTGTTGGGACAGGGAGCTTCAGGGGCTCCAAGCTGCTGTGTGCCTTTCAAAGCAGCCATCTAACCTTTGGTCCTATAAGTATGGGGGGGAGCTGCAGAGCCAAACTCACTTCTTAACTGCTTTCTCATCTCTTGCTGGAAGGTGATTGTTTCCAGGTTTGGAAGAGGGAATCAAGCAAATAAACTGACCGTCAGTACTACCTGCAGTGTCTCTTGTCAGCCTCTGCTGGCCCCAGGCACCCCGCAGCACTGACCGTGCTCCTCGTGGCCACGCCGCTGGGATTTGTGCCCGAGCTCTGAATGGGGGTGGCAGCAGCACAGACTGCCCTTGTTCTTGCTCTGCAAGGAAGGCATTTTGGAAAGACAGCTTGTCCCAGGGCACATGGTCTCAGACAAGGCACTTGTGCTTCCCCTTCTGGCAAGGAAGAATGTGCCTCAGCCTGGCCTGCCCTTGAAGCTGGGTAGAGGGTCCTTCCCTGCTCCTAAGGCATGGGCAGGTAGGACAGGAGCCATGCACACTCCCGCCTGCTCTCCCACACCTCCATCTCAGGGATTTGTCAAGAGATGAGCAATATTTTAATATAACAGTAGGAAAGAAAGCTGCTCATTGAATAGCTCATAGGGTGGCTGCCAGCATCCCTGAATGCCCAGCACAGCCAGCAAGGCTCAAAAGGAGCAGCTATTAAAGAAAGCAGCTGTCTTGGGCATAAATGTACCCCCTGCAAATGGGCACTGGCAGGTTTGATGTTCAAGGTGAGCAATGCACCAGATGTAGTGAGATCCCCCTCCAGACTAAACCTCAGGCAGCACCCACAAGCCTCTTTCATTACCCCTCCCCCCACCAAAAAAGGGGTTTATTAATTTTTAATTGCCTTCAGGAACTATGCAGTGAATATTTGTGTATTTCCCCAAATGGCTTTTAAATGAATCTTCATTTTGAAACTGTATTATTCCCATGTATTATTTTGACAGGAAGATAGGAACAGTTGGTCTCTGGGCTGACTTTTATTCTCATTCTTCCACTCTGCAAGAAAGGGGAGAGGGAATCTACAATTTCAAAAGGGAAACATTTTTTTTTCTGTGTAGCTTTTTAGCTTTATCAAGCTGGGCAGCTTTCCTAGTTCCCATGGCTGGGCTGCTCAAACTCCTGGGTTTCTTGCTGTTCCCTCACTTTGATCTGGCTTCTTATGGATAAAAGGAACGTCTGCCCCCTCCAAGCTTTCCAACCAACTGCCCAATTTTCTGGAAGCTTGAGGACACAGTCCCCGGCAACCTTTGTGCAAATAGCCTGCTCAGAGCATCCCACGGGGGCAATGCAGAGCCAGCACAACCTCTCTAGGACACCTCAGAAGCCACCTGCAAGTCAGGAACAAATCCTGTCAGCAGACCCAAGGGCTTAAACCAGCAGGGACAGCCACTGGTGCCACTGCTGAGGCTGGCAGGGGCTGGCTGATTGAAATTCCATTAATTCCTGCCTGCTCCACGGTGCTGCCACGGGCCCAGAGGTACAAACCAGCCAGAGACGCTCAAGCAAACACAAGGTTTGGCTCCAGTACAGCTCGAGTAGTTTTCTTTTAATCCCAGAGAAGTGAAATGCAACATTTTTCGAGTTGGTAATAACATCCAGAGACAGAAGTCCAAGCCCCCTACTCGGTAAAGTCATTTGTGTTTAAGGCACTCTGCAAAACCAGCTTTCCTCTCTTTTGTGATTTTCCCCACGCGGCAGCAGAATACCTGGTTTGGTCTGTTCTCCGTAGTGACATTCATCCATCCTGGCTCCTCCCGCCCTCTCTGGGAACTGGAAACAGTAAATCCAGCGGGAGAAGCACCAGGAGGCTGGGTCAGTAAACAGGGATGGGCTCGGGAGGGAGCACGGGGGCTCCAAGCTTCTGCAGGGAGGGGGTGAGCACCGGGTGCCCTCCCTGCAGGCACTGGTGTGGTTCCCCTTCCTTTCTGTCCCTCACAAAAAGGGGATGGGAACGTGGGGACCCACGAGCATCCCTCCCCAGAGGTGCTCCCAGCAGCACCCCAAAATGCAGGGGGCTGGGTGTGGGGGAGACCCAGCTGCCCCCACTGTGCAGCAGAAATGATGCCCCCCCCCCGACTTCCAGTTGTCAATAAATACCAATAAATAACTTAAATAAATAAATAGATAAATAAATAAGTGACCCGAGGATGGGAAGGGGCACCCCGAGGCTCAGGGCACAGGGAGCCTGAGGGTGGGCATTTCCATGAGCTGCCCCTCCCTGAGATAACGGGGTGCTGGTGGGGAAGGGTGGCACAGAGGAAGCATCCCATGAGGTGAAGCCCAGGGGTCTGAGTGCTCATCCAGCCACGGGGAATGAGCCAAACTCAGACTCAGACATAGGAGCTCTCCCCTCCCACCTTGCCTCCTTCCTTTGAGCACCACCAGCCCCAAAGTGCCACTTCCACCCAGGTGTGAACACACGCCTTTGCCAACATGCAAAATGCCTGCACGTTTCTGTAAACACTGTTTGCACGTGTTTCTTTGCAAACAACTTTTGCGAACTCTTTTTTTTTTTCCTCCTTTTTCAACGGGGAAATGCCCACAAAGACAACCCATGCACCAAACCGAGTTAAGTGCATCAAATCCAGCTGTCAGAGGAGCGGGAATGGAAGCCTGGCAGAAGCCTGGAGAGGTGAACACAGGCATGGCCCCAGGGCTCAGCCAACACCTGCCTGCAGGCTGGGGTAGCCCTAGGACGTCAGGCACACGGCTATAGCCAGGCATGGAGCCTGACCCTGGCACCAGGATGTTGCAGACATTCATGGACAGAAATTCAGCTACTGCTGAGTCAGTGTCATGGCATGAGCCATGTGCCAAGGCTCAGACTGGCCAGAAAAAACCCAAAAGGTGGCAGTGAATTCAATAGCATCCCTGCAGCAGTGTCCCCACTCTCCCCGTCCCCTGGAGCCACGGCAGTGCCACAGCAGCTCCTTGGGCTGACAGCAGCATGCAGCCACTTCCCGTGGGTTTTGGGGAGCTGGCTCACACAGCCTCTGGACACAGCATCCTCTCCCAGCAGGAAGCCCACCTTGGAGCTACCTGTTAGCTGGGGAAACCCCTTCCTCTGGCATTTTAGCCCTGATGATGCCAGAGATGTTTCTGTCCCCCTGGGTCAAAAGTATACACCTGCCTTACTTCAAACTGAAACATACTTACCCCTCCTCCCCCAGTCCTTAAGGAAATTTGTATTTCAAGTTTCTAACCCCTCTCCACACACACTTTTTGAGAAACAAAACATCAGCAATGGCAAAAGCTGCCATCAGTCCCACAGCAGGACAAAACCACAGTCTCACAAGAGCAGGACATCTTCCCACACCAGCACGCTCCCCGTGGGAGCTCTGCTGCAGAAAACACAGCAAACCAAAGCTCAAAGCACTCTCCAAACCCGCCCCACAGCAAGGCTGTAGCCCTTGCAAAACCCCGACATAGGCACGGAAAGCAGCAGGTAGGTTCCCAGCCCAGTGTGGGGCCGGGCAGGAGCGCCAGCCCCACCCCGGCACAGGGAAATGTTGCACCAAGGCCTCAAAAGGAAACGCTCCCCCACGAAAAATAAATGAAGAACCGGATCAGCAGCAAACGCTACTGAGGGCAATAAATAGCACGGGGATTTCACAGGGATTTTTGGTCTAAGATGCCTCGGAAGCCCCTGTGCTGGTGGGGCCCAGGGTGCACAGAAGTGTCACCCAGTGTTCCTCCCCAGGCTCTCCTGCCAGCGGGATAGCACATGGGACCTTCCCAGCAGGAATGACCTGCATCCCCGGGGCAGCACAATCCCCCCGCAGTGTGAAGAAGGCAGGGCTGCGAGCTGGAGGAGCTGCAGGGCTCGTGCTGGGGAGGACAGAGCAGAGAAAGCAGCAAAAGCTGTGACCACCTGCCCAGGAGTGATGGAGCACCCAGAGCAGCAGCACAGCCATGGTTTATGCCTCTGCTGCAGCTCCAGGGTGAGATCCTGGGAACTGCCAGCTGCATCCCACAGCACCAGCTGATGCCAGCCATGGAGGCAGCAAAGAGTGAGGAGAAAGGCAAATAAATCCCCCTGTGACCCCTCCCAAGTACAGCAGCCGGCAGGAGGCAGCCCCCAGGCAGCACATTCACGTCCTCCTTCCCAGGCGAACCCAGGCCTGCCATAACAGCCTCCACTCACATCTCTGCCTTCCACAGAGCTTGGGAAGTGACCACAAGATGTGTGGTCCCCTCCACTGGTGGCCCAGCCAGCAGCCACCCTGCTCCGTGGGGGGCTGGGGAAGAGGTCTCCACCTGAGCCAGCATCTGCGTGGAAAATGAGCAAGCACCCAAGTTCTAGCAAGGGAGAGGGGTCTGGTGAAGCAAAGGGAGTCCAGGGGTAACTCTGAGCTGGTTTGGGTCCCCCCCACACACAGAGTACCTGAGCTGCGAGAACGCACCGCTCCCGACTTCTCACTCGGCTGAGAATCGGTTCTGCTCCCGTAAGAGAAGGGCCGGCGGGACTCGGGGAGGCTGAGGAACTGCAAAGACTTAGTGCACCTTAAAACAAAAGCACATCTAACCTGCCCTTAGACCTCACTCCAAGACAGAAAAGAGCTATGGCATCTCCTACACTCACAACTACTCCAAACACACCCGGACGCATGCAAAACGTGTCCCGCTCCCCCCGGGCTGTGGAAAACCCCTCCCAGGCGGTGGCCCCGGCCAGCACCGGGCTCTGCTCAGCGCTCCAGCACTGCCCGTCCCCAGCCCAGTGCCGGCCCTCCCGCCCGGTCCCAGTGGGCAGGCGAGGGGTGGATTATTGATCTGAAATGCATAGGTATGGACACGGCAGGGACACGGTGTCCCGGTGGGATGGGGCACCGCAGCAGCCCCCGCTGTCAGCAGGCACAGCCTCCTCTTCTCCCTGCAGCAGAAGGGAACCACGCTCATGCTCCTCGCACTGCCCCGCAAGGAAAGACGAGTCCTTTATGCCAGACAGCCTCTGTGCCAGCTGCAATTCCACTTCCTGGGAAATCCTCCAGCTCAGCAAACCCTCTTCTGCGCCCTCGTGCCAGCCGGGCTCTATTTCTGACCGAGGAGGAGCCACGTTTCCAACCACAACAACAAAGGCAGGAGAACCCGAGAGGTCTGCTTTGGCTCGGAAACCTTGTTCATCTGCAGCGGGCTAGGGGCACCCAGCTCCTCACCTGCACGCCCTACTTGGGAGGTATCACCACTATGGGCTGCCCTCGCTTGGGTCTCCACATGAGGACCTGGGCGTCGTTGGCGTTGGGCTTCACTAGTGCGTTAGGTGGGATGGGCTCCATCCTGCTGAGGATCCGCGGCTGCTCCTGCTGAGTCCTGCCCACCAGCCGTGCCCGCTGCCCCAGCAGCTGCATGGGGTCGACCTCGATGTCCACTCGCATCCTCCACTTTATAGTCTGCAAGATGATCTTCTCCTTGGTGGTCGTGTTCATGGCCACGAGCCACGTGGTAAAGCTCTGGTCCCTTTTAATCCTGGTCAGCAGCGGCACGTTGCTGTTGCTCACCGGGACGGCCCACGTTACGCTGGGGTAGAAATTGTCATTCATGCTCACCGAGAACCTGGAGATCTTGTTAGTGGGCCCGACCAGGGTCACGGTTTCTGTGGTGTTTCCATACCAGGGGTAGCTCACCCCATCCGAATCGCTGATGGCTTTTACTCGTCCTTCTCGCAGGTCAGGCAGCTCCCAGCTTGACCTAGTGAAGAGGAAGAGAATGATGAGCATGGGAATGGCCTGGTGAGGGATGAGGAAGGCGGCAACGCAGGGACCCTCTGCCTGCCTGCAGCAAACTCTCAGGGACCTGAAGATCAAATTCGGTTTCAGTTCCTTTACTGAGACTCACAAGTCCAGCTCAAGCTTTTGCTCTGCTAACGCAATGCCATTTTAGTTAAGCTGCAATTAAACTGACTGGGCCAAAACCCACTGCTGAGTCCCTGTGGGGTCACTCTCTCCTTACTCAGCTCCTGCGCTGGAGAACATCCTTCCCTGTCCACCAGCTGCACTGGCCCATCAGCAGCCCCCTCCTGCAGGAGATCTGCGACTTTTACACCTTAAATGCAGAGACACATACCGCAATGAAATCCCACAACTACGCCTGCAATGAAATCCCTGCAATATGGCTGGGGGGGAATTCAGCCCAAATCTTTGCTGTTGGCCATGCTACCCAACACCGTGTGGCTACGGCAAGGCCTGTGTGGCAATAACAAGGGAGTAGCTTTGCGGGAGAGGGGCTGGGGCCACGCTTCTGCCGGCCCTCCAAACGACGACCTCCATGTCCCACATGCCCCAGTGTCCCACGCACACCAATCCGTCAGGATACAAGGATGCAGGCAGGCAGCACAACGACCTGCTGTTTCCCCAGCACCCACAGACCCGTGGCACCACAAGCAGGAGCCCAGCAGCGAGCTGCAGAACAGACCCCTCGGGACATCTCCCCTTTTGCATAACCCCTTTCTAAAGGCAGAAGACACGGAGACAGAGCCAACAGCTTTGTCCCTCGGCATCCCCACAAATTGCCCACACGCTGAGCCTTGGGAAAGGCTGTTTCCCGGTTGCCACTTCTGCCCAGCACCGCAACCTTTCCCTCCTCTAACACAAGCCAAGGGAGCGACTCCCCCAGTACCGCCCGTGCTCGCGTCCCAGTCTCAAAGAAGAAACGATGCTTGGTGGGAGACCGCAGAGCCCTCGGAAGGGCGAGCTCCAGCCCCGCGGGACGGTGCGGGGAGCAGCAATTGCGGGGTCGGGGAGCGGGGGCTGCGGCGAAGGTGCTGCCCGTGCGTGGCTGTGGCGGCGGAGGCGGGGGAGAGGGGCAGCACAGCGCGCAGAGATGCGGCACACGGTGCCGGGGATGCGGCGCACGGTGCCGGGGATGCGGCGCACGGTGCCGGCGGGCGGAGCGGGGCAGGTGCCCGCTCCGGGGAGCCCACGCCGCGCACAGCCCGGGCC
>VWZN01016121.1:164731-176421 GCA_013396955.1 Regulus satrapa
CGTCCCGCCGCAGGGAGCCCGCCGGCGCCGCGGGCGCGCCGCTGCCCGAGGAGGACTGCATGAAGCTGAACCCGTCCTTCGTGGGCATCGCCCTCAGCTCCCTGCTCGCCATCGACCTCTGGGCCTCCAAGCGCCTGGGGGTGTGCGCCGGAGAGGGCTCGGCCTGGGGCAGCGCCCGCCCGCTCATGAAGGTCATCGAGGTGTCGGGGCACGGCATCCCCTGGCTGCTGGGCACCTTCTACGGGCTCTGCCAGAGTGACAGCTCGGCGGGCAGGGAGGTGCTGCTCAACCTGCTCTTCGGTGAGGCGGGGCTCTGCAGCCACGGGCTGGGGAGGGGGGCCCGAGCGGCGGGGCTGGCCCGGGTAAGCCCCGAGAGCGTGGGGTGAGTTTGAGCGACCTGTGCAGGCTCATCTGGGATGCCTGGAGGCAGAGGCAGTGACCCCGCAGTTTAAGGGCGTGCTGGCACCAGCACCGCTCATCTGTCACAGCTGCAACCACGCACCGGGGAACTGCTGACAGCTAAAGCGCCTCTGCGGTTACGAAACGCTCTCGCGGCTGAAGCCTCTTGTAGCTCCCCAGGCTCGTCACAACAGCACGCTGCAGGTGCAGCTGCCTGGTGTTGCCACACCAGCCCTTTCCCTGAAAAGCTGCTCTGGCACACGGTCCCTTGGCTCCCTGCAGGCACGGCCTTCGTGGATTGCTCTGCGCCAGGCACTTGGTTTACAGCGTGAATTTTAATCCTGCGTGGTGTAATGTTTCACACACAGAGTAGCCTAGGTATACTTAAAGGGATTCATTTTTGTTTATTTAGAAACTGTAATAGCACCTGAGCACCAGACCATCTCAGATTCCCAGTTGTTACTCTTAATTAAGTCGCAGATAATTAGAACCTCACACTTAGAATTTGAGTTGAAATTTGCTTGGTGGGAAACACGGGTTTGTGCATCTTTCTCATCTAGCAGCACATGGTTAAACTGGAACCCCACAGCAGAGCTGTGAGAAGGGACCTGGATGCCTCCAGCCTGACCTCTGCTCCAGGGAGGCCTGGTCCCAGCACCAGGGCTTTGTGCATCCCTCAGGGCTCCAGGCCAGAGCCACCCCCTCTGGGATCTGTCCCTGGGTTGCAGCACCCGTGTGGGGAAGGAGGACGCACTCGTGTCCAACCTGAATCTCCCAGATCCTATTTAGAAAAAACAATTGATCTTTTGTGGGGAAAAAATAAAAGAAAATTTGTTCTTAAATTATTAACCAAAGGAAATGAACTGAACCAAACGGTTTAGTGTCCAGAAACAAATCTAAGACAAACAAGTTGGTCTCTTACACAACACCCCTGGAAGAAGTAGCCCTGGCTGTGAGTGCTGTGCTAAGCTGAGCTAACAGGGATGGAGAAGGCACCCTCTCCCCCACGTGAGAAGCTGCTCTTGCCAAATACTGGCTGAACACCTATTGCACGTAGTGCGCCTCTTCTGTCACAACGAGCCACCATAAATTGTCTTTTATTCACCTCTTGAGAACCAAAGCAGGGTTAATTCTTCCCCCAGCAGCAGGCAGAAGCCAGAACCCCAGGAGTCCTGGCACCACACCAGCTCTGAGCATTTCCCACTGACCTGTGCTGAGCGGAGTGGGTTGATCATTCACCCAGTCGGTTTGACCCCAGTCACCAGGGCAGACAGCAGTGCAGAGTCAGCACTGCCAGGAGGGGAGCTGTGGGGACTCGCTGCCTCTGCTGCCTTCAGATTAAGGAGCAGATTGAGCCCTGAGTCACGGCAAGATCAGATTTTGTGCAGAGAGAAAAGCCCTGGGGCGCGGGCTGGGCAGAGCCCTGGTGCTGTGGCAGGCCAGGGGTCTGGTGGTGCAGGAGGAGTGTGTGCAGAGTAGCGGTTGAGGGTGTGCTCGTTCTGCTGCAGAAGGCCGAGAGCAGCTGTGCGCTGTGCTCTCCCTGCCTGGGTTTTGCAGCCGTGGGGAAAAACATCACCTTGGGGCAGCTCTGCCAGCCGAGTGCTCCCTCAGCTGGTGGTCCTGCTCTGGGTAACCCCCGTTCCTGTCTCTCGCAGCGCTGCTGCTGGACCTGGTGATGGTGGCGGCGGTGAAGGGGCTCGTCAAGCGGCCACGGCCCACGCACAACAAGATGGACATGTTCGTCACCATCTCGGTGGACAAGTACTCCTTCCCCTCGGGCCACGCCACCAGGGCCGCTCTCGTCTGCCGCTTCGTCCTGCGCCACCTGGTCCTGGCCGTCCCGCTGCGGGTGCTCGTGGTGCTCTGGGCTCTCATCGTCAGCATCTCCCGCGTCATGCTGGGCAGGCACAACATGACGGACGTGCTCTTCGGGCTGCTGCTGGGCTACGCGCTGTACGGCGTGGTGGAGCACTGCTGGCTCTCCCCGGCCACCGCGCCCGCCCTCTTCGCGCTCTGGAGCCACTGAGCGCCCGCCGCCTTCGTCACAAAGCCGGGGCCGTGAGCTCGCCCAGGGAGGGGATTCCGGCACTTGAGCCGGCGTCCTAAACCCCATCGGTCCGGCCAAGACTCCTACACGAGCGGTGCTGCAGGCTCCAGGGCCTGCACTCAGATGTCTGGTGCTGTGCTGTCAGGCAGGGTCTGCGCTGACTGTTCTCTGGTGACCAAAACCAGTCTCTGTGGAGCCTGGGGAGGGCTCAGCACGCCCGTCCGGCAGCTCACTGCTAATACTGTGAATCTGCATGCTCTCGCTGGGCACCTGCAATAGCCCATGGTGTATGTGGTAGCTGTGACTTGGCAGAGGTTTCTCTACAATCACCCCTGTACCTGTATCCTATAAATACACTGATCATGCTGCTGTCATAAGCATACCCTGCACAGCCTGCTCTACAACACCTGCCTGGAGGAGATCCACGGGGGTCTCTCCTCAGGGTTAGACAGAACTTTGCCTCTCTAAGCAACCTCTTCCCTATTGCTCTCAGTTTAAGTGCTGCACTAAGGCTAGATGTCGACACGTGGCTCCCAGAACCATGGGGAAAGAACAGTGCCACTGAAGGGTTGCTCATCCAGTGGGCAACAGGGGAAGCAGCTCCCGGCAGCAGCCTGCTCCTGAAGCTCTTGCCCAAAACTTCCCAGTTCCTTTTTTCCCTCCACAGTATTTTCAGTTTCTCAGGGGGTAGAACATATCCACAGCAATTCCTGACCGACAGCATATTCCAGGCTGCAGAGAGAGTCCTGCAGAGCCAGCCCCTTCTCACAGCCCAGAAATACACCCAGCCCCAGGTCTAAGCCTGACTTGCACCTCCTATGGCAAGCGGCCCTGGCTCTGCCAATCACAGCCAGCTGTGCTCCAGGCAGGCTGGCTCTCCTCCCCTGGCACAGCAGCCTGTTTTTCACAGAGGGCTGCCCGTCCTTGGCAGGAGGGGACCACAAGGAGCCTCTATAATGAGCTGGGGCCAAGACAGCGAGAAAATCTTAGAACACACTTCATCAGGGGCCACAGCCAGGCAGGGAGTGAGGGCTCTAGACTGAGTTCAAATAATCAGCTCCTGGCATGTGGGTGGAGGGATTTGGCCCAGGTGAGGTTTTTCGTATTCACTGAGGTCTATTAGTGTATTTAGGCCCTGGAAAACACCAATTAAGTCATATTAAGAGCAGGCAGTACTTTAGTGTGCTGTTGTGGGTGGAGTGTGCAGGAGCAGCCTAATGGCTGCTGGTACGAGCACCCTGTCACGGTCAGTTGTACAGGGGCTGGAATGGAAGTTGATTGGAAGTTGTCATGATTCATGACAGGGTTCCCCTGGAGGTGAGCCTTGACTCACTGACAGGGTGAGCCAGTGAAGCTTCCAGGTCTAGGTTGGTGCTGCAGTGACCAAAAAAGAATCCCCTGGGTTGCATTGCATGCCTGGCAGTCAGCTGGGCCAGGCCAGTCCAGCATTTGCACAGCAGCACCAGGACATTCCAGCCCAAGGCAGGACCAGCCCTGTGGTGGCTCTGGGAGCACAGGCAGGTGGCACACTCTGGGTGGGCAGCATTTGGGGTGGGCAGAACTTGTTGTGCTGTGCCAAAACATCTTTGCTCTACCTTTTCCAAAACTGTGTGGTTTTTGTCTGCACTTTACGGTCTGTTCTTAGAGCCGTTGGGGTCTTCCTCTCTACATCATGGAGGGTACAGCAGCAATCTGTGCATCTGTGGCTCCCACACACACATGCCTAAAAGTTGCTCTTGACTCATTCCATGAGGTCCTGGTAGCAACCACCATCACCACTGCACAGCCCTGCTGGGTCACAGGCTGCCTGGCCACCCTCTCACCCCTTCTATGCTTCTCTCCAGATCCACCAGAGAGACCTTTGCTCTCCTTCTGTGCTTGTCACTTGTCACTGCTCCTCCAAGGCCGGGTGCAACCCACTGACAGGACAGAGGAACTTTCTGCTCCGCTTGTCCCATGGCATTTCTGCCAACTGTGGAAGCCCAGAGCAGACACTGCTGCACACAGTCTGCATCCTGGGACCTTTCCAGGTATGGGGAACTGTGAATTTTCACAAATATCAACCAACCAAATACCAACCTAGACCAAAATATGACCCTGGTGCCTGACAGCACAGTTTGTCTGTACTACGAGTCCAGCTACATGGGGGTAAAGTCCAGGGCTGTGCAGCCTCCTGTAGGGAGAAGGGCAAATTCAGAGGCAACCTGCACAGAGGTTTCATAGCACAGCAGAGTGGGGGAGAGCTCAGAGAGGTTCCCTGCACCTGTTTCCCTTGGACAGTCTGTGCAGAGCTTTCAAAAGAGCCAGAAGCCAGCAGGAAGAGCAGCACTACCAGTGCTGCCACCTCTCCATTCCTGTGCTGATCCCTTGCGTGGTAAGATGCTTTTGATGCTTTTTGGCAGGCAAGCACAGAGTGTGGGTTGGCAGCTCAGCGCCTCTGCCCCAGGCAGAGATCAGCCCTTGCTGACAGCAAGGGACAGAAAGAGCTTTATGATGCTTACTGCAAATGTACTATGAGTTTCAGAAGGTTAAAACCATTTCAGCTACAGAGCTTGGCCCCTCTGCCTTGCTCAGCTCTACAGCAAAGTTATCTAGATACAGAAAAGCAAATTTCCCCTGCAGGCCTCAGGGGCCGTGCGGCTGCGAGTGTGCCAGGAGCCTGCAGCAAGTTCGGATCCATCTGATCTGTGCCTCCTGCTGTGAGGGACAGCCTTTTCCTAACTGGTCCCACCACCCTTACACCGGGGACACCCCACCGCCATGGTGCTCCTTGCACAAGGGTTCCACTGGCCCCAAGGACTCTGCTAGCCCAGGACAAAGCCGTGGCCATAGGGAACGCCGTGCCGATATGCCCAGCCCAGGAGCACAGGGGATGGGGGCGATTCAGCGCCGGCTGCCACTGGAGCAGTCGGAGCCGTGTGTCACCCCGGGTACCAGAATAATCGGGCTTGGGCTGATCCTGATAATCCTAGGGTGAAAGTCCGGGGCAGCGTTTGTTTACCGAGCACGCAACCACAGGGACCGGCCGCGTGTCCACTCCCCGCGCAGCGCCCGGGATGGCTCCTTAGGACGCCGCTGCCGGAACAGCCGTGCAGGGGCCGGCAGCCAGCCGGGCTCTGGCTTCCTTCCTCCCCTCGCCTCTGGGAGGAGCGGCGGAGGCGGCGGTCCGCTCCCGGACGCCATAGAGCCAGGCCGCGGCCCGGCCTCACGGCTCGGGGCACCCCGGCAGAGACCCTCGCACGGCTCCGTGCCTGCCGCCAGCCTTCCCCGGCTGCTCATCCCGCGGCCGCAGGTCGGTGAAGGGTGACCCCGAGCTGCCGGCACGCAGCGGGCCGCCGGCACAGCGCGACAGGAATCTCCCCGCAGAAGGGAGAGGGCAAAGGGCAGGCAGAGGGGCTGTCAGCCACCCGGGAGGGAGCCGGCGGTCGCCACAGCAGGGCACGCTACTTCAGGGCACCTCCATCGCCGGGACTTGTCACGGGCAGGGAGATTTTCAGGCTCCCTGACACTCGTTAGGATTTCTCCTCAAAGAAGCCAGAGGCAACACCTCAGTAGTGCAAAACGCAGCACTGGCCAGGTCCACACCTGGCGGGGGACAGCAGTGGCTTTGCAACCCCAGACAAACTTCTGAGGGACTGCCTCTCTTGCTTGGGAACTCTTTGGTGCACCAGGGTCAAAATCTTGCAGAGTTGCACCCCTGGCCGCTCAGCCCCGCTGTCCGACGCTGTGGCCAGGCAGAGAGCCGGTGGTGGAGCGCAGCATGGCAAAGAAGGTGGCCATCATCGGCGGGGGCAGCAGCGGGCTGTGCGCCATCAAAGCCTGCCTGCAGGAGGGGCTGGAGCCCGTCTGCTTCGAGAGGACCGGTGACATCGGAGGCCTCTGGAGGTTTGAGGTAAACCCTGCTGGCCCCGTGTCCTGCTTGGGTTCAGCACGGTGACCCTCAGGGGTCAGCGGTGGCTGGTGGGCTGGCAGCCGGCCACAGTGGGATCCTCTGGGTGAGACTGCGGGCAGGGGCTCCATGAAAAGGAGCACCTCATCAGCCCCAGCCATCCTCCCCCATCCGTCCCCTGGCCAGTGCTGAGCTGTGCCCCGCTCCCACAGGAGCGGCCCGAGGACGGCCGTGCCAGCATCTACCGCTCCGTCATCATCAACACCTCCAAGGAGATGATGTGCTTCAGCGACTTCCCCATCCCTGAGGACTTCCCCAACTACATGCACAACTCCAAGATCATGGAGTACTTCCGCATGTACGCCCAGCACTTCGACCTGCTCCGCCACATCCGCTTCAGGGTGAGAGCTGGGGGCCGAGGGGCAGGTGGCAGCGGGAACGGGGGGCACGGGGTGCCTGACACCGCTCCCCCTGCGCCCAGACCGGCGTGTGCCGCGTGTCCAAGCGCCCCGACTTCGCCAGCAGCGGGCAGTGGGAGGTGCTGACGGAGAGCCAGGGGAAGCAGGAGACGGCCGTCTTCGACGCCGTGCTGGTGTGCAGCGGGCACCACACCGACGCGCATCTCCCGCTCAGTTCCTTCCCAGGTACTGCCCTGTACGCTGGCTTGAGGAGACACTCTTGAAAGCTAATCCATGCTAGTCCCTATTCTCCCTGATGCTTTCCCTCCTGGCCCCAGCATTTCCCTGCATTGCTTTAACTCCAGGGGTGCTCCTGTGCTCCCCAGGAGCGGTTTGGTGGGGTAAGAGAGTGTCTCCAGTCCTTAGAGGGGTGAACCTCCAACCTGGCAGCGGGAAGCCAAGCATCCCTCCTCCCTGCTCACAGGAATCGAGAAATTCAAGGGCCGCTACCTCCACAGCCGAGACTACAAGGATGCTCAGGCTTTCACAAACAAAAGGGTTGTTGTCGTCGGGATCGGGAATTCGGGGTCAGACCTGGCTGTGGAGATCAGCCAAACAGCCCAGCAGGTAAGCAGGAATAAGGTCCTGGTGGGCAGGATTGCCCCTGGGGGACACCAGGACCAAGGCAGCTGCACAGCCACTGCTCTGTGCCAGCACTCGCTGCGTTTGGCAATGCTGGCTCCTGCATATCCCAGCTGCCAGGCAATTGAGACTTGGTTCCACTCCCCTGTGAGATGCCAGTCACCCTCTGCCCTCTGGGTCTTTACCGAGTGCTTGGGCAGCAAAAAGCAGAGTGATCCCAGAGCAAGGGCATGTCCCCCACAGGGCAGCCCTCCCAGGACCATCACTGCCTTCAGGTAGTGATCCTTCCTCCTTGTCTAGGTCTTCCTCAGCACCCGCCGGGGTGCATGGATCCTCAACCGCGTTGGCGATCAGGGCTACCCCATTGACACCATCTTAACCACCCGCATCAAGACATTCCTGCAGGGGCTGCTCAGCTCATCCATAGCATGTGACTACATGGAGAAGAAGCTGAATGCCAGGTTCGACCACTCACGTTATGGCCTGAAGCCAAAGCACAGGTATCAGCAAACGCTCCCCCTGCCCAGAAGGGATTGTCTGCCTCCCTCTGTGTCCTGCCCAGCTTGGCTATTCCATGCTCCCTGGGGTTGGACAGGGTTATTGGTTCTGTTGTGCTCAGGCAATGCTTGAGGGAGCAACCACTGCCCCAAGAAGTCTTAGAGACAGCAGTGCAGGGGCAGCTGCTGAGCATCCCTGGGCACGAGCATTCCCAGGAGCAGCAGCTGGAGCAGGACACGGAGCAGAAACACTCCCTTCCCTGTGCCCTAATGGCTCCTTGCACCTTCCAGGGTCCTTCACCAGCACCCGACCGTCAATGATGACCTGCCCAACCGCATCATTTCGGGCAGGGTGCGGGTGAAGCCGAACATCCAGGAGTTCACAGAGACATCTGCCATCTTTGAGGATGGCACCAAGGAAGACGTTGATGCCGTAGTTTTTGCCACAGGATACAGCTTCTCATTCCCGTTCCTCGAGGGCTGCGTGAAGGTGGTGGAGAACCAGATTCCCCTCTACAAATTTGTGTTCCCCCCTGACCTGGAGAAGCCAACGCTGGCCTTCATCGGCCTCATCCAGCCCCTGGGTGCCATCATGCCCATCTCCGAGCTCCAGTGTCGCTGGGCCACCCGCGTCTTCAAGGGTAAGTCAGGCAAACCTGCCCTGTGGCTGCAGCCCTGGAGTGAGGGCAGATCGTGCCCAGCCATGGTGAGATGGCAGCAGCTGGTTGTGCCATCCCGGCCATGGTGATGGCATGGCTGCCTTGTGGCTGTCTTGGGGAGATGGCCTCTTCTCTGAGAGGCACAGGGACATCCATACCCTGAGCTCCATAGGCTGCTCCTTCCCATCTCAAGGAACTCAGACATGCCTCAGGTGCCAGACTACAGCGCAGTGGTGCTGTCAGAGGCACAGCACCCGGGCAAGGGCAGCATCACAGTGCTGTGTCTCATCCTCCCCAGGGCTGAAGGAGCTGCCCCCACGGCACGACATGGAGGCTGACATTGAGCAGAAGAAAGAAGCAATGGCAAAGCGGTAAGATCCCTGCGGGAGCACCAGAGGGCTGCCTTCGGCCCAGCTGCTTATGGGCATCCATTCTGTCCCGTGGATGTGTCCTGGCATGTGTGTGCCAACAGAGGGCACAGATGTGGCTGGCCACACTACCCACAGTCCAGTCTGTCCAATACCACCTTCCTGGTATGCAGGGCATCTGCCAGCTCTGCTTCCAGCACCTACCTGCCCTCTCTGGCTGCCCACAGGTACGTGAAGAGCCAGCGGCACACCATCCAGGTGGACTACATCCCTTACATGGACGAGCTCGCCTGCCAGCTGGGGGTCAAGCCCAGCCTGCTCACCCTGTTCCTCACGGACCCCAAGCTGGCAGTGGAGGTGGCTTTCGGCCCCTGCACGCCGTACCAGTACCGGCTGCGGGGCCCGGGCGCCTGGGCGGGCGCCAGGGAGGCCATCCTCACCCAGCAGCAGCGCATCCTCAAGCCCCTGCAGACACGACACGTGGAAGAGAGCACCTCAGCCCCTACCATGCCCCTCATCTTAAAGCTGGTCGGGGCTGTGGCCATCCTGGCAGCTGTTTTTGCTTACTTGTAGGTGCCCTGCAAGTGCAGGAAGGGAGGCTTTGCAGTGCCTGTGGGACTGGCTGGCCACCCCTGCCCCTTGGCAGCCTGTGCACCCCACTGGTGGCAGAAACCTTCCTTCTGCCTGGCACGGCCCAGGTGTGACCACACTATGAGCTAAGGATGCACAGATCTTTCCCAGCTGCCAAAATAATGCTTGGGCTCCTGCTCTGCACCCCCCCTTGAGGAGTTCTGTCATGGACAGAGGAGGAAACCTGCTCACTGCAAGCTAAATTCCAGTCCCTCTCAGCCAGTGCTCTGGGCTTTTCTGCCCCCTGTAACCCAACCTTGCCGATTTTGCCACACGTGCAGCAGAGCTAAGCAGCAAAGGCACAGCACACTTTCTAAATGGATAAATGCATTAAACAGTCAAGCGTCCGTCCTGTTACTGACACCATCGGGACCCTCTGTGTGATGTGGGAATGCTCACAGGTTTGAGATCGGCCTCAGCACTGGCCCACTACAGCATGGGCTGATGTACACACACGTTCCACAGCAAGACAGCCTCTCTCCAGGTGTGTGCTGCCACAGCGTGTCACTCAGTCACCTGCATGCAGTCCTTTCAAAAAGTGGCTGGGTGGGCTGGGGACCCAGAGTGGTTCCTGTCTATCACATATCTGGGCTGGTCACGCCAGTCTCCCCCCATCCCCTAGGTTTGTTTTCCACACCACAACGTGCCAGAATCTGGAGCATAGTCACATCTCTGCTCTGCCCAGGAAGTCCTAGGGCAATGTTGGCATCATTAAATGCTTACAGAACTCAATATACCTCTTGCAGAGGGCCAGGAGGTGTGGCAGAGTGCTGGGGGAAACCTGTAGATCATGTCTGGAAGAAACACACCTTGTGACACCTCAGCCGCCCACAGGAAGCACAGGGACATTCACTCCCAAACCGAGCAGCACCGGGCAGCCTCCCTTGAGCGCCTGGCCTGGCTCTGCAACTCCTGGCCACAGCTTCTCCAGCAGCCCTGCCACCAACACACACCGTGGGACATGGCTGCCCGGAGAGTAGCCATCATCGGGGCCGGTGCCTCTGGCCTGTGTGCCCTGAAATGCTGCCTGGATGAGGGGCTGGAGCCCACCTGCTTCGAGAGGAGCAAGGACATCGGGGGGCTCTGGCGCTTCGAGGTAAGCCCCATGCAGCCAGCCTGTTCCGTGGCAGAAGCACGGATGGGCTTGGGATCAATCCTTGGCAGATAAGGATGCTCCACTCTCCTGCCTGGCATGCGTGCAGCAGGCAGTTTTCCAAGGAAAACCACAGGAAAGTAAAACTAATTTGGCAGCTGATGTGCGAGGCACATAGGACGCACTCCTGCTCACCAGCAGCAGGATGAAGCCTCCCCAAGGACTTCACTCCATGCCTTGTTGCCCCAGGTCAGACTTCCCTTTTCCTATCCCTCCCTTCCCAGTCTCATGCACACTTTGCTGTTTTGCTCTTGGTCGCTCCCAGCCCTTTCCTGCCTATCTTGTCCTATCTGACCCTACTATGGCTTTCTAGACCTGTCCTGACCAGCCCTTTCCTGGAAACATGGTTGCTCTTCTCTCTGCTTCTGTGCCACTTGCCCACACACCGCATGTTGCCTCCTCTGTGCCTTGGCTCTCCCTGCCTTGGAACAGTCCTGGAGCTTGTCTCTGCCCCCACCTAACGAGGCTGCTGATTTTACCCCATGGACCCACCAGCAAGATGACCATGTTCCCACCATGCCCTGATAGGAGTGCGGGAGAGCCCTGGGGGGACACAGGTGCCCCCATGCCAGAGTGGGATCTGGAGCAGATCTATTCACTACTTCTACCTGACAGGTAAAGGACAGGGTAGGTGGAGCAGAAGCAGAGCAGCAGTGTCGGGTTGCAGAGGCACAGACCTGATGAGCAGGAACAGCCACTCAGCAGGAAGCACTGGAGCTGGCTGCACAACCAGCGAGACCCAATGGAGTGGCCAGGGCAACAGCACCGCAGGAGTTTTAGGAATGCACTACCTCATAGGGGCAAGGAGTGGAAGTGGGGAAACTGAGGCACAAGACCACCATGACCCACTGTCAAAGCCTGCCTGGCTTCTGCCATTTCACAGCTACATCCCCTGGGATGGGGGGGCTCTCAAACCACAGGAGAATGCCGGGTGCGAGGATGGGTGCTACAACAACCTGTGACTTAATTCAGCACCCACGAGGGAGGTGCCAGACAGGGCAGGCAGGC
>VWZN01016124.1:0-27766 GCA_013396955.1 Regulus satrapa
AGAGATAAGGGAAATGCGTTCCGAGATGTCTGTGTATCTCAAGTACCTCAGCCGATGGGGAAAGAGATAAGGGAAATGCGGCCGGGAAATTAGGATAAAAAGGGAGGCTGCATCATCCAAAAATGTAAGAGACCCCAGGGAAATGCCCCATTTATTCAAATAAAGCAAAGGGACTCCTCTGTCTCCTTTTTGGAGATAAACCTCTGGTGTTTGTGTCTTAATCTTCCTGACAGGTGAAACAGGNTCCTTTTTGGACATAAACCTCTGACGGTCGTGGATTAATTTTCCTGATACTGCTGTAGTTGCTGTTGTTTGTTTGCCTTGTTAAACATACTAGTAAGGTATTCCCATACCTTTATCTGAAAGCCTATTAATTTAAAAATCCTAATAATTTGGAGGAAGAGAATTTACATTCTCTGTTTTCAAGGGANCTATTATTCTTAAAGACTGGAGATTTCTACAGTTCTCCCAGTGAACAAGGGATTAACTTCTCTTTACATAGATGATTCAAAAATGCTATGTCCTCATATCAAGCATGGATCTCTTTCTTGCTCAACAGCAGTCCTGTGGACTTAGAATGGAAGCTTAGCTTCTGCATTTGGAAGTGGGCATGAATGGAAACCTGAGCACAAAGATGTATTCAAGAAACTTAGGTAATAGTGAGCAGCGTATTATGTAGCTGAAGACATGGAAAACTTCCTGTATAACAGAACAGTTATTTTATATGGTAAGCCAGAGCCCCATGTTACTTGATTTTCAAGGATAGTGAAATATGAGTTTCCAGAAATTTAAAAAAGAACCGTGGAGTTCACATATTCACTTTTCAGCTGTAGTCACCAGCTGTAGTTACTGAAGTAACTGTAGTAGCTGTTCAAACAGCTAAATTTGGCAAGTCCCTGTATTTTGCATTCTAATTCCTCTGTTTTTGGGGGTTTTTTTGTTTTTGTTTTTGTTTTTTGGTTTTTTGATTTTTTTTCCAGTGAAAACACCAAGGGAAAAATTGACGTAAAGCAATTAATGATGACCATGATAAACTTTTTCTATTGTACAAGTTATAAAAATGTTTCCTTGACATACTGTGATTTTTACTTTACCTTCTTCCATACACTGAGTAAAGAAAAAAGAGGGAATATAAGTGAGACAGTGTTTTATTTGCTTTCTGAAACTTCAGAACTTCAGAGAGAGGAAACAAGTCAATATTTACAATATATTTTGCAAGTNGATGGGGAAAGAGATAAGGGAAATGCGGCCGGGAAATTAGGATAAAAAGGGAGGCTGCATCCTCCGGAACTTTGAGAGATCCCAGGGGAATGCCCCATGGCCTCTCCCTTTATTCGAATAAAGTAAAGGGACTCCTCTGTCTCCTTTTTGGACATAAACCTCTGACGGTCGTGGATTAATTTTCCTGATACTGCTGTAGTTGCTGTTGTTTGTTTGCCTTGTTAAACATACTAGTAAGGTATTCCCATACCTTTATCTGAAAGCCTATTAATTTAAAAATCCTAATAATTTGGAGGAAGAGAATTTACATTCTCTGTTTTCAAGGGAGACTCTTGTCTTCCCTAGCACATACCTGTCATTCAAACCACGACAGGGTGGTTCAGCTTTACCCAGCTATCCAACTGGGAGGCCAGTAAGAGTGGCTCTAGCAAAGAATCCACACAGAACTGGGAAAGCATCTGAATTTCTGTGTGGAATGGATGAATGTTTTCTTTCAGAAGTGAGGGGGAAGACACTGTGATTTTCCAAAGAAAGAACATCTTTTGAATGTTCTAAATGTTCAAATTTAAATGTTTTAAATGCTGGTATTTAATCTTGGCATTTTTTCATCAAACTTCTTCATAATGTCCCACCTGCTGCGTTTTTTTCTAAGTGTACAAGTTTGTAATTAATTTTCTTGAAGACAACCCCCCCCTCCCCCCCCCNATTTGGCAAGTCCCTGTATTTTGCATTCTAATTCCTCTGTTTTTGGGGGTTTTTTTGTTTTTGTTTTTGTTTTTTGGTTTTTTGATTTTTTTTCCAGTGAAAACACCAAGGGAAAAATTGACGTAAAGCAATTAATGATGACCATGATAAACTTTTTCTATTGTACAAGTTATAAAAATGTTTCCTTGACATACTGTGATTTTTACTTTACCTTCTTCCATACACTGAGTAAAGAAAAAAGAGGGAATATAAGTGAGACAGTGTTTTATTTGCTTTCTGAAACTTCAGAACTTCAGAGAGAGGAAACAAGTCAATATTTACAATATATTTTGCAAGTTGTATTTTCACTTCAAACTGCAGTGCAAAGATGGCTGGTAAAGAAGTTTTGGGGGTTTTTTGTTTGGTTGGTTGGTTTTTAACCTGGCATTTGTGTTAGAGTTTGCATTTATTAAAATTTCTGAAAATTTTTAATTAATATGCTGTGATTAAAACCTTTCTTGAGAGAGTCTGAGTTTTTAAAGAAAGTTTAGATTTAAAATTTAGTACTTAGTAGTGACTCTCTGTGTGGGGTTAGGTTTCCTTTTCTTTTGTTCTTTCTTACCTATAGAATTTTTTTCCATGATGTTGCTGGAGAAATGTTAACTACTGGTACTTGTTGGGTGCTTGAGAAGGCAAAAGAGTTCGGCTGGGTCCAGGGGGAAATGCAGCATCTGGTTGTGTTTTATCTCATTCTGGGGAGTTTTCTCTCAGAGGGACAAAGATACTGCGGGATTTTCAGGGGCAGGTAGAGGAGGGCAGCGACAGCAGCTCTCTCTCGTTCCACTCTGCAGCTGGAGAAGGGGATGCTTGGCACTCCATTTTCTCTTTCTTTTTCCTATGGGTGCCTGGGATCCTGAGCTTGCCTCTCCCTGCTCAGAGCCAGGGCTGCAACCGCCGCAGCCCCATTACTTCTTTGGCACTGATCCAGGTTTTTCTCCATGCTGTGAGGTTCTACACCCCTCGCCCGTCGGAACAACCCATAATTCTAGCCAACACCAGGGAACTTCTGGTACACCTCACTTAGTTCTGAGGGCTTTCCTTCTATCCCTCCATGTCTCAGCTGAGCTGCCATCGCCAGGTGCTCCGTGAGCCCGTGCAGGAGCGCCCCTGCAGCCGCAGGGGGATCACTGCACATACCTTGTCCACCGGAAGCCACCAGCGTTCCCTGCCAGCTGTGACCAGAACTGCACCAAAGGGGAAAACCCCGATTCTGTTTCTGACTTATTGCTGTGGCTGTTGTTGTTTTGTTTGCTTTGTTATGCATACTAGTAAAGATCTGCTATTCCTATTCGCATATCTTTGCCTGAAAGCTCCTTAACATCAAAATCATAACAATTCGGAGGGAGGGGGTTTACATTCTCCATTTCAAGGGAGCTCCTGCCTTCCATAGCACACACCTGTTACCCAATCCAAGAGACTCTCTAAAAGTGATTTCGATGGAATGAAAATTTGGTTTAACAAAAGCCTATCTAAGCTGTAAAAACCTGTTGGAGATCTGAGAGCTCAATAAACTCTCTGAATTAATCAAATCACTCTAGTAAAGATTTTGAATTTAAATTCACTTTCTATATTCAGGTTTTTTCTTATGCTGTCTAACAGTACCTTTTGACAAATTTATTTTAATATAAATTCAGCAGAAATAATATAAAAATGCAATATGAAATCCTTTACCTCAGAGACCCTGATACAGACTGAGTATGGCAGGTGAAAATCTGTGACTGCAGCCTCCCAGAGAGGGAAAGAGGAGCTTTGTTTCAGCACACAGAAAAAACCTGCATCTAGTGTCTCCTGCATCCATCCATCCTTTCAGAAGAAGCGTTGAGAAGGTGAGAGTTTGGGCTCTCCTATGACCTATGTTCCTGTGGCCCAAAGCATTTCCTGTTGTCCTGCTTACCCTGGGAGGGCTTAGTGCCCTCAGCATGGGTGTGCATGAGCCCTGGTCCAGCTGCACGCCTTCACATGTGGGGCTGGGGAATTTATCATGGGGATGGAGAATAGCCTCTCTCTGGCAAGTCATGGCTCAGGGCTGTCACTGCCAAAGCCTGGGTGGTGTTCTGTCTGTCTTGATCCTGGGATTTAGACTATCTGCTTTTTCCTTAATGTAGAATTGTTCCACTCCCATCAGCTTGGGCAATGGCTTAATGATTGTACAGGAGAATATTGCCTACCAGAGATCAAAATACAGGCTATGTTTTGTAGACCATGCTGTTAGTAGCATGGTTTAGTAAAAAGGGGGTAGAGCATAGGGAAGTAGATGATGCCTTATGTCCTTTTTAGGTTTGGTGGAGTTTTCTTTTTTTCTTCCCCCCTTGATTTTACTAGCTAAGAAGCAAAAATATGCACTGAAATGATGGGCTAATGAGAATATCTGCTGCATTTTTTCCAGAATTACGATTTCAGCTATAACCAAATTTGATGTGATAGAGATGGTTTGTTTTGCAATATGAGGTCAAATGATCCCTGTGGTGTCTGGTGCAAGAGTGCACAAAGTTTGGCCTCCTTTCAGTCTGTGTTTCATATACTCAAAGGATTGCAGACTAGGACTATGGGGACAATGGAAAATCTTGTTTGAAGTAATGTTGAATCATATACCTGCCAGGTCTTATGTGTTCTGCTTTTTTTCCTCCCTTTTTTTCCTGTTGCTTTCTTCCCTTGCCCTTTTTGTAAGAGTTTATGTCTTAAAATTTAGTTATTCACTCAAATCCTTGGAAAAAACCAAAAAAGCTAAGTAGTTTGAAAAACCACTGAAGGGATTAGATGACATTTAATTATTTTTCTATAGTAGAACAAAGGATGACATTTTCTACATTGAAGTTGTTTTCTCTTTTTCTACATTGAAGTTGTTCTGTGCTCCTGTGGTTTTTACTTGTTTCATGAGCTGTAATAATTACTGGATTTTTTTTTTAATTACAACAAAAAATGTTCATTCTGTATGTTGATTGTGTACTATACCTATCAAAAAGGAAGTGTAAAACTCTTCATCAGGGTAAGCTCTTCTAATACCAGCTGAAGTTTGATTTGTTGCACTTCAGAGAGTAATAAATGACTAACTTCATATTGGGACAGGTGTTCTTAGGAAGATCAGCATCACATTTCAGGCAATGAGAAGGGATATTTACATGGTGTGTGCCACATAGACAGCCAACCATATTTTGCTAGAGCTTCAGTGTGCCCAGTCTCACAGCTTTCCCTGTTAATATTTAATAGGAAATGCAGCAGCACCCAACACATCAGTGCTCCATCCTTGCAAAATGAATTGGAAACTGCACTATGGTTGCTAGATTTTTTTTTTTTTCCCAAATGCCCGGTTAATTGCTGTTAATAAGTCGGTACTAAGAAGGCACCAGACAGTTGTATCAGGCAATCATGTGGCAGTGCAGGGTAATAACTGCAAATGTTTGGGTGGGGAGCAGTTGTGCAGTCCTAGTCAAACTCTTCTTCTGCAAAACAAAGGAAGATGGAATCCTGGTCCTGAAGACATTGCTCCTTGTGATATCATCTTGACCTCTGTGTGTCTGTTAGAAGCTGTGTGCTAAAGTGCTGCTAATTTAGCTGAAGTCTTGGTGCTCCTAGACATGAGAAGTGGTGTAATATGAGTATAGCCACAGAAGGGGAGAAAGCTACTTTTCCAAGGCTTGTTTCCAATGACTGCAGACTTCTGCTGCTTGGAGTAGTTAATGAACTGGTGTTACCTGCTCTTATTCCAGGGCAGCAAAACTTGAGTCTGATTGGTTCATCAGTATAGTGCAGTATAGTCTAATAAAATAAGTTTTTCCCTGGGGATGGATTTTTCCCAAGATGGTCACTGAGATGTTCATCCAATGCAGTTGTGTCAGTTTGCTTGTTTTTCTGCTATCACTGCTTTTATTAATGTGAGGAAGTGTTGGAGTATAAGAGGCAGAAGTTTCTCTGAACTCTACAGAGGAAGCAAGGAATACAGACATAGAATTAAAATCTTCAGAGAAATTGGAATGTATTGGACTGCATGGACACGGAGTGGAGATATAAGTACAATTTCTAGTTGTAATTTTAAGTAGATAAGTGAGTAGGTAGGTAAAATATATCTTTAACACTAGACATGCTTTAAGTACTTTAGAAAAATAGAAAGTCTTTGAAACACTGACAATCCCTATTGCCTAGTTCTGTGGCCTGTCTCCAAGACATAACAAGAACATAGTGAAACCATTGTTTCCATTGTAGGAGATAAATAAGATAAACCCATTTATATTAAAAAGATAGAGTGCTTGTGTAGAATATTATATGGCTTTTTTTAAGATGGAACAAGATAGATTCACATATGTGGATAGATAGAAAACATAAATAAATATGCATAGAGAGAAACACAATTTTTTTAAATGTTAGGAATTAATTTCAATTTAGAAATAAAACCTCTGCTATTGGGGTGTCAGATCACTCCTGGATCCCAACATGGCTGCATTCCTGGCTTCTGGTTCCTGGTCCCTGCATCCTACACACTAAGGAAGAAGAAGTGCCTGCTCCCAATTTCCCTGCTTGCCTGCAGCCTGTGTCCCTGGATCCTGTTCCTGCATGCTATGGAGGAGAAGAAGAAGACCTGGGCCCAAATGGATCCCTTTCAAGTGAGACCTCTGACACAGGGATTTTGCCAAAGCCTTTTTAACATGGGACTTGATTTTCTGGACTTTATTATGTACTTAGAACTCTTACAACTTAGAACTCAGCCTTCAGTTGAATTCCTTTCTGCAAATAAAGGCTTATAGCAAACAACAAATTCCTCAGCTCCTTTAACGAATCTCAGCCCACAATATCCCCAACACATCAAGGAAGGGTATTGTTATGCCATTTTCAGTGAATTAATTTTTTTGTTGTCTAGGACTATTTTATTGATTTGAACTCTCTCCTTCCTCAGTTAGTACTACTCTACCCTATTTAGTAGAATGCTTTAAATATCTATACAATCTGTGATACGTTCCCCTTTGTGAAAAAAACTAGGGCCGTCTTTATGTCCCTAAGTGCACCGTAGCTGAAGGGAACAAATCTCATCAGCTCCTCTGCTGAAATTGGTGGAATTAACTCGTCCTGCTTCCATCATCCAGTGTGTATTCAGCATGTGTCATGTGCAAATAATGAAACATGAGCTGGGAAACTGTCCCCACGAATATTACTTTGGAGCTTGTGGAATGCAATTCTCAGGTCTTGCTAAATCAGTGATTTTTTGTGCTTTAATAACAGCTGGCAATGAACACACTGGTAAACTGCTATCTTGAATGTACCACTCAGGTAAAAAAAGGTACCACCAAAAATCGTCTGGGTTACAAGGTCATTTCCAGGAAATCCTGAAGGAGAGGAAGAGTACATTTTAAATGTCATTACTTTTTGGTGCTTTGCCATTATCTGATGACAAAACTAAATATTCTTGGAAAATGTTGTTTATTTAAACAAATTTTTTAGTATTTCATGTTGAGAATATTCTCAAAATAATTCCTTATAATATTAATCAGTAAGGAGAATGAAATCATCCTCAAGAGCATAATTATTGGTACTGCAACTAGTATGCAGAAGAAATTATTGTGAGATACAGACAGGTATGGTTGTTTTCAAAGAGCATCATGCAAAGCAGCAGATGAAGCTGAAATTTATGATCTTGGCATAGTGACTTCAAGCTGAAAGTGGTGAAGTCACTGAGCATGTTCATATCAAATTCATCCATGAATTTATGAATCCCAGCTCCCTATTTCACCAAAGTTTAATTGTGTGGAAGGGCCCCAAATGTTGTCTGTTTTTCTGTTCAGCTAAAAAGCAACTCACTAATCAGGAGTTGCAGTGCTCTTCACCATCAGAGGTCTTGACATTCTTTCAGTGAAAGAAAAGGACAAGGTACAGAGGGCAGTTGATTTGGATTCAGTCAATTCTGCCCTGCATGAGAGATGTGGAAGTGGGAGGAAGGTGTTTGAGAGGGAAAATCTAGTTCAGACCCTCTGCATAAGCAGAAAAGGCAGGTGTTCCTGCTTTTTCTCACAGCAGTCATCACCTGAAGTGCTAATGATTATGCTTTACAGAGTGGTAACTAAGCCAGTTTCTTCCATTTAATAAACTTAGAAAATCATAGTCATCATGATCTTTAGTAGAAAGTTTCACAATGTATAATGGTACTTACAGGCCCAATGAGATCTGGGATGTGTGCTCTCTATTTAAAGTGCAGTAGAACTTTGCTTGGCAGCATAAAAATGAGTCCAGACACCTAGCAGGTATGTTTCAGTTTTGTTGCACCTTGGCGTGCATCACTTCAGAGTCACAGATATAAATCCCAGTTCTGATTTTGGACTCCTAGCCAAAAACAGTAGTAAGATTTGTTCTCTCATACAATTTGGGATGCCTCTTTTGAGATAGATTTTCTCATAAGAGTCCAGGTGCCTTTTGTGCAAAGCAACTTCTAGAGGCACTTCAGACAGTGCTGAAAGTGGTAACAGCTGACAGGTCCTTATTTTCATTTAATCTTCTCACTGGGGCATTGTACTCTCTTGTGCTTTTCTGTAATTATTGTTTTATGCTTCTCAGCTGTCACAGAGAAGACAAATTTTCATTGTTTACCTTACATACTAAAACTTGTTTGTTCTGAAGAAATGTATGTTGAGCTTCTCAAATTGTTTATTATGCAGTACAATTATTAAGCTCACTTTGCTTGTCAACCTTAGTCTTTAAGTACATATATAGATACACAACTTAGTGGAATTTTTGAACTGCATTAATGATAACCTGTTAGCTGGGTACTGAAACTGCTGAATTTTGCATATAATAGGGCAAGCATTCTCTCATTTAAGGCAAAAAGCTGTTTTAAAGGATGTTTTTAACAGTTCTTTGTTCAATAATAATGGTTAGTTTTTAATAGGAAGACAAGATTCCAGCTGCATCAAGCTTAATGTAGAAATTACTGTTTAGTTTTATGACCTGTATTATTCAGCAAACTTGACAAGATGATACTAATGTTCTCTTCTGGTCATAAATTCTTTAAGATGCTTAGATACCACATGGTTATAATATTGGCATAAATGTGTTGATGGATAGAGATGCAATTAATTTTTAGATGTTTCCTGTAATTATTCCAGTGATAGATGTCTAAATTTGTCCATAATCTGCTAGAGAAAATGTCCCATTCTATTACTGCATCTTGTAAAATTTAATGGCTGCAGAGCCTGAAGTTGGGGTTCTTCTGTTGTGTTTTTGTTCTATAAGTATACTTGTGGATCCACTAAAAATTACAAGCTGAACTGTACACTAAAGCATGGAGTTGGGTCCTAGGCATCCCGTTCCATGAGTGCTTGAGAAGGGTTCTTTGGAAGGGCAGACTAATGGGGCTGATGGCATTGTTAGATCACAGGTCTGAAGTGTCCCACGTGGGAACAGAAGATCAGTGAAGAGGTAGACATTAAATTTTGAGGCTGAGCATTGTTTCCTGAAGGTCTGTTCCTGAATTTTGGGAGGATACACAACTTCTTTTGTCCTCACTAAGAATTTATTTGTACTGCTGTTCTATACTAGATCTTAACTACCAGAGCATCTCAGTGGTTTTCAAAGGAAGGAGTGTTGACTTCATGACAAGTTTAAGTGTTGGCCTATTTTTTAGTTGCAAAAAAACTATGGTGTATATATTTTATGTTGTGCTGTCAAAAAAATCTTTAGAGATGCAAGAGGTAAAAGTTGGTCAACTTAGTTATGCATTTTTATTTTGCTGTAGCTCTCGACACAAGCACAGACATCATCAGGGCAACAGCACTTCAGTTGCTTTTCATTTGCTTTCATGTATTTTGTAAGTGCCAACAGCTTTCAGAAGTAGGACTGTTTAAGCCAGAGCATTAGGAATAGGCCTGTATGTGTAGCCTCTGGGAGGATTACTACCAGGTACCACTGTACCACCTGGGAAAGAAAGTAAGGAAATAAGATGATAGTGGTGAACTTTGTCCATGCAGGATACAATCAAACCTTGTATAATTTAAACTACTATGGAACTGAATGAATGAAGTTCAGGGAATAAATGTGGACCATGTTCTTTTATGTATTTTTTTTCTGCAGAGACAATAACAGGAAATACAGGGGAAAGACATCAGCCATCTGAAAGCCTTTGGTCCATGGTGGACCATGACAAATGTATGTTTTGGCAGTCTGGCACTCATTCAGTCTATCTGATTGCCACATGGCAATTAAGTATTAATTATTTCAATTTTTTAAAGCATGGAAATTATCTGACTATTCTATGAAAAGAGTTTTGCGTAAGCATCAATGTTTCTTTAGCAAAAGATGCATTTTTCTATTTTTCCCTTCAACAAAAAGAACTTGAAATTTGCCACTTAAAATGAAATTTTGAGTACTGAAGCATTAAGCTGATGGAGGTTCTCAAAGCAGTAAATATTAGAAAATTATGTACTTTTCAGTGTGCATTCTTTGTCAAAGCTTTCTCTGTCAATAAAATGCTGTGTCCAAAGATGCATTTACCTTGGAATTTTGAAAAAAAAACAACCAAAAAACAAAAAACCACCAAACAATTTTTGCATTTGAACAACTGGCAAGCCTTAGAGGAAAAGACTTGTTCATCTTTTTTCTGATGCTTATCTTCATAGGGTGTAAATTTATAACCTTAGTCTTCTAATAATCTTGAACAACTAGCCCTGAAAATAACTGAAGCATGACTTTGTTGCAATTTATCCTTCTTGCTGAAGGGGATTAAATAATATAAACTAAGGGTTAGTGGAAGCATTGCCTTGGATTTTGGATGCTTTTCAGGGCCTCTTTTAGAAGACTCTTTGAATTTCTTTGTTAAAAGTGTTCTGTACGAGGAAAAATATTACTTGGGATCTGTTTGTTATTCCACGAATGTTGTGCTGATAGCAACAGGATACAATTGTCAGAAGATCTAGGTGTAAGAATTGCTGTCTAGGTGCATAGCAACACTCTGTGCATGAGTTCAGGTTCATGTGCTATTGGGTGCTTGGTGGGATTGGTGCCAGTTAGAGTTTTATATGACATGATGACTGGAGAGAAAGCCTAAACTTGTCTGCCATCAACTACTGTCTCTGTTGGGCAAGAGAATATTAAACAAATGGTAACATTTACTTGTACCATTTACAAATGGTGGAAAGCACCATCATTTATATAACCTCCTGTATCTTCTGATTCTGCTTCAGATGTTCTGGTGGACAGCAAGCTTTATTCTCTCTGGGTTGCCCATGTGGCTGGCTCCTGGAGCTGCAACTGGTACTTTTCCTTGTTGGACCATCCTTAAAGTTAATAACAGGGGTCCCCTGGTGGGGATCAGGTCAGGAATCTGATCATTCTGTCTCTAGAACTAGGCTTCACTCATGGGTGGAAGGCCCGACAAGATTAGGACTCAGACTCACTATACTTCTTTATTTACAACAAAGAAAAATGTGGTGATGGGATTTTGGTTGGTTGATTTCATTTTTTGAAGGCTTTTTTTTTTTTTTTTTTTTTTTGGTTCTTTGTGAGTGGTTTTCGGTTTGTTAGGTTTTTTTTGTTTGGTTTGTTTTTGTTTTTGTTTTTGTTTTAGCTTAACTGCTGATTTTAAAATAGATATCTGAGTAATTATGGAGATTAGAATTAATGCAAACAATCTTAAAAAGAAAAATTCCAGCAAAACCTTAACAATCTTAATCAAAATCTGCTTTCAATGTCTGTTTGAAGGATTTTCTAATATTGCAAAATTAACTGCCTAAGGCATTTATGGATCTCCCAGCACAGCTAAATGCAGTAGCATTACTAGAGAACTTAATGCATACCACAGCTTGGTGATGCCTCATCTTTCCGCCCGGTAAGGCTGCTTTAATTTATCCTTGTGCCAGAGGAGCACCCTTCCTGCCTCCCTGTTAGCTGGGGTGGAATTGTGATGGGAAGAATCCTCTCTGTGACTGTGATGCCTTGGTGGGACTGCTGCTGCCTGCTCCCTCTACAATGACTAGAGGAAGGTACCCAGAGTGGCTGCTGGCAAAGCACCCTTGGCTTGAGGGCTCAGGTCTGACAGCAGCCTGACAGCAGCCCAACAAGCAGCTCTCCAGTACCAGCCTGCAGGACATGCATGTCTAATGTTGTTTGCACCAGAAAGGTGGGTCAGTCAGGGTTTACCTTGCCTTTGGCCTTTTCAGGCTCACCTGCATCTCTCAATGCCCAAATGAGAAGCATTTGTCCATTGTCTTTTATCTGCATAAGATGCCATATTTCTTTTAAATCAACTGCCTTATAACTTGCTATAACTATACTCCAACTATACTTTAGGCCAGAATCTGGAGTTCTTGTTAGGCACACTGGCAGACTTGCATCCCAGTCCTACTTGTTTTAAAACACAAGAATGCTGTAAACCAGAAATTCTTTACAGTTTTCAAAGCTTAGAGTGTATTGTTAATTAACTGCTGGAGCGCTGTGCTTTTTATTCAGTTCCCAAGTTTATCAGGTTTCTGTGTTGAGTGTCTGTGTTCTTGTACTGGTTCAGGCAAGAACAGTCCCTCTCATGTACTGCATTACTTCTTTCATGTCCGTGCTTTACACTAGGATACAGAATTACTCAGAAAGCCAGAGGCTTTTTCAAGACCTGCCTGTTAATTATTTCTTCTTCATAGACACAGACAGCCTGCATTTTCATGTGGTTACACACACAGGCTTTGTGCAAAGAGGCTGAAAGGCTCAAGTACCTGTTTCTTTTGGCAAATTTCCAGGATTTGAGGCTTCCATGGTTTGAATTTGTCATGATTCCTTTCATTGCCTCTGGAAGTGATGGAAGGAGCTTACAGATGTGAAGGTAGTCTGAGTTTCAGATGAGTAGTCTGAGTTTCAGATGGTAACTGTTTTGTTTTTGACTGTCCAGTTACTTATACAATTCCAATTACTCTTGCTAAAAAGTAAAATAAAGGTTTTCTGAAGTTTGACATCAAGCTGACTCATACTCTTTTGCCAGTCATTCCATATTTCAGTGATTGAAGACTTTTTTTCTTGGTGAAAAGTACTTTATTAAAAATAAACATTGTATGCATTTTTAATTTGTCACATCTTGAAACTTGAATTTGAGCTGGTAGAAGAGAAAATGTTCTTTTATGCATTTTAGGGGCCAAAATAATTGTCTTTTTCAAGTACTTTTTTCTCAGTAAAGGAATGTGGTCTTGTTGGTTTTAAAAATGCATTGTCCTAAATGTACACATATGCAGGAATCTGTCTCCTTCCTGGATAGAGAAGACGCTCCAGAGCTCATGGGTGAAATGTTAGGAATCTGTAGGTGTGGGTGAAAGGTATGAACCAGATTTCTTTTGCCAGACCCTCCTGCTTACAAAGGCTTACAGCTGTGCAGCTAGGGTTGTTCAGGTCAGTGATTGCCTCAATCCCAGTCATCCAGGTTTTCCTTAAAATGCCCCTTTTGTATATGCAGAGAGAAATTACTGGAAGTGTGCTCAGAGTGAAAAGCAACCATGTGGTGGTTCACACACATTGGATGTCTTGTGCTCCACTGCCTTCAGCCTTGCCAGACAGAGACAATGGATGATCTCTGCAGAGGCTTGCAGGATGTAATCCTCCTTATTGATTGCTTGTGGGTCGTGACTTAAAAATATGCCTGAAATAATTGCTGGTTTCCAAACTTCCCTGGAGGGCCATAAGCAGCTGTGGTTCAAAGGAATGAGCCCATTTCTGTTGAAAATTATTCTGATTATCAGGTTCTGCACTTCAGGACTGGCTTGCAGTGGAAAGATCTTTAATACTGCATTGAGAAATGTGGGGAAGGTATATTATATGAACCACTGAGAAGCTCAAGCACTTGTGCCCTGCTGCAAGCAGTTTTAGTTTCTCTTGATACCAGCAGGATTATTTGGATGCTGGTGCTATAAATGTTGCCCATTTAATTGTCCTAAGTAATCCTACAAGACATCTTCCCTTAGTAATTTTGTGTAGGATGGAGCTGGATCTGAAACCTGGGCTAAAATTTGTTATACAAGTGAACGGCTTAAAGAGGGTGTACAAGAGGTGTCAATACCAGGACAGTGCTAAAGAAGGGGGAGTTTGGTATTTGGTATATTGTGTGTCCAGAAACTTCCTGTATGAATTAATTTCCTTTATATTACCTAATTCTTAGATTTACTAGGGAACCTGGCTGAGGTCTGACAGAGAATAAAATGTAGCCCATGAAATGCTGGTCAGTGCAAACTGCAGAGCTGTAAATTATATATATATTCATTATTATTAAAAATTCAGACATGCAATGTGAATTTATGTCTTTGCAGTTATCCAGTAAGGAGCAAGAAAATAAATTTAATTAAACAAATGTATCTTGGAAATATAAAGTAAAAATTACAGGTTGATACTAATTCCAGAATGTGTTTGAAGCACATTGCAGTAGAAAGTAATTTGACTGCCCTACAGCAACCTTCAATTGATGTAAAACATACCTCCGACTATTCCCTGTGTGCAGTTCTGATCAGCAGGCCAAGCTGTTTTCCCCTAGCTGAAGATGTCTCTAACAGATGGCCAAGCAGAGAAGTATGTTCCAATGCTGTGTAATGTGTGGAGTGTGCACTTGAGATGCCACGTTGTAGTGGAAGTGGTAGGAGACTGCCCGAATTTTAACAGTGTAACTTGAAGCATCTGGTTTATTCTGGTGCACTGAGAGCTGGTCAGGAAGGGGCATTGCCTGACAAAAGAATAATCACTTATTATCTACAGAAGACTTGAGATTTCTGTGGCATGATCTGACAAGAACAAAGACAAAAAACCTTATTTTACATATACTGAGCTCTCTTCTTGAGCTTCAGGGTTTGAAGTCGTGGCTCTCAACTTGGGAAGGAGAGGAAAGGGATCTTTGAGTAATCAAGTCACCAATTACGGGTATATTTGTGAAATTTCACAAAATGTAAGGCTTGTAAAAACCGAACCAAATCAAGCCTTGTAGTGCTATACAGAAATTCTTATGTGCGCAGTTCTGGACAGGCTTTCCTGCTCTAACAGAAAAGTTTGAAAGTCAAGGTTTTATGAAAACTGATTAAAAAATAGTGACTATTTACAGTACAACTCCTTTCTGCGGGAACAATTTTTAGTGCTTAATCCTTAAGAAAGGGTAATTATGAGTTTGCAGTTTCCTTTTTGTTTCTTCTCTGTGGTCTCCATGAGTCTTTCCCAGAACCTGGACAGGTTAATGGATCCTGTGCTGGCAAAGCCCTCGGCATCCCACTGTGGTGACTGAGAGAGTGGCACTAATGGGGCTGGTCCTCAGCTGTGTCAGACCAGCATGTGCAAGAGAAATTCAAGCCAGTCCATAAGCTTAACAGTATTCACCTGCCTTAAATGGCAAAAAGTTGGCACATTTGTTAAGTTCAGTAAGTTTCAAGAAAACAAACATTTTACTGTCAAAAAATTTTGATAGTTTTAATAGAAAAGTTCTTCCAAGTATCACACACTGGCTCTGTTGTTCCAAGTATCAAATACTGGCTCTCTATTTCCAAATCAGGATATCTGTGCAGTGGCTTGGCATGAGATATATGAGATTGACCCCATCACACCTCAATGTCATCTTTTCTAAATGTGTAATAATTGTATTCAACAGAAACTTAGCAAGGATTTCTGTAATTGGGGCTGTAAAAAATTCTACATCATTTATCATCTTGGTCTCCAAAAAAGAAGCAGAAAAATTCTCAAGAATCTTTAAAATAATATTTTGAAACTAAAGTTCCTTTCATCTGGTCTTAGAGTGCTTTTTTCTTTCTTCAGCAGAAGTAGTCACTATGTGAAACTCTAAGTTGTATGAAAATAGCTGCCTATGACCAAGCAGCTGAGTAGCTTGATAGTTTCTTAGGCAAGTTAAGAAACTACTTCTTTTGTTAAATCTATTTCTTTGGAATATTTGTCTGTGATAAAGATTGTACAACACCTTTGCAGTTCAAAAAAGAAGAAAATTTTTCTTCTACCGTTTGGTGTGCTTTAGCTCTGGACATTGTTACATTAATTTTCAAATACATTATATTTTCAGTTTCTTGTCAATGAACAAACGGTTCTCTTGGCCTGAAGGCAAAAGTATGTTTTGATTTTTTGTTTATGGGCCATTAATTTTAAATAATGTATTTTCTACTTTATGGGAAGAGAAAGTTTTATAAGAGTATTTGTTAATGTCGTGCAATTAGAAACTTGTTCAGCACATATTTTTGGGAAACATACTTTGTATGCACATGCGGAGCTGTATCTAAGTATAGAACAAGTGGGAGCTTAAAAGTCCTGGGCTTACATGTTTGATCCACTATTTGTTTGCGATTTACTCTGTATTTTTGAAGGCGTAACTTGAGAAGCAATTACACAATTCTTCCCTTTCCTTCCGTGGCTACTATGCATGGCCAATGAACAAGTTCCTACATTTTAAAATTGGAGATGCAGTTTTTCCTGTCTCTGAGTGTAATCATCTGATATGCATATGATGGTTAGAAAAGATAATGTGCATAATGCTAGATGAAATAGTTAATAGGTTGTTGAGTGGTAATTTTTCAAATAATGTTCTAAAAAAAAGTGATTTTATGTGTTGGAAAAGTAGAATCAGAAAGGAATTATAGATATGACCGATTAGCCAGAGAAGCTAATGAAGAAATACAAATGAAAGCGCTATTTGAATAATCCAAAAAAAACTGGTTTGGCAAGCCAAAGCACATTCTTCCCCCCAGTAAAATTAGGCTGGGACCCTTCCCCCTTAGCCTCAAAAGGAAGGGTCTGAAGTACATTTAGATAGCTAAATGCATAGAAATATGGTGATTTCTATAGGCTGAATGCAGATGTTACTGTATTAGTATACTTATAAAGATTGGTTGGTGAAGGAATAGAATATTCAATGTATAGATTATATAAACCATTGTTCAAGAGAGCTTGGCCTCTGTTTCCAGCTCTCTTACTTCTGTTCTATTACTCTCTCTCTTAGCTATTTTAAGTCCTGAACTCATGTATTCATGTTCTACCCCTTTTTCTATTGTTCCCTTTGAGCCTGCTCTGAGCTGCATCTGTTGGCTTTTAGCAGGGCTCTATCACCCATGCCCTAAAATAAACTAACATCTGACTCGACTATAGAAAGGTTTCTGCCATCCCCAGACTGTCCGCATCCGAAGGATCTCTTACATTTATGTACTCTTAAGATATGAGTGCCATAGGCTCCTAAACTGTTCCACCTAAAAGATCAGTATTTCAATAGTATTCATATTTACCTAATTTCATCATGCCTTCAAAGTGACTTTCTGTCACTTTGTTTGCTTTTTGAAGAGGCAGAAAGCAAATCTGTCAGCTATATCCATAGTAATTATGTGCTACTTCAAATATAGACTCAATAATCAAGTTTTAGCAAATGTCTTTTTAACCACTGAACACTTTCCTATGGCTTTAAACCATATTTCAGTTACAAAATTAGATTATTATTTTTCAGCAAAAAATAAATGGAATGCACATCCTGCCTGGTAAGTAAGGAGATAGGAAAGGAAAAGAAATGTCTAGAGAAATTGAATCTGTTCCTCATTAAGACCATTAGCTGCCTTAATGTAATCATGTTCATGTCGAGATATTCCTTAATCAATGCAGTCCGGACAGATATCAGAACAGCTCTTCAGAAAGTACAGATAAAACCAGTGTAAGTAGTCTTACTTGGGCAGAGGCTTAAGTATGCATCTGGAAAGCAATGAAACCAGGAGGTAAGAGAGAGCTCTTAGCTGTGTCTCTGGTGACACAGGTAATATTCTTCAAATGGTAATTTTTTGATAGTTGACTGTACTTTTTTCATCAATAGAGATAGAATGACCAGAAAGAAAAATATTTGCTGCAAGAGCAAAGCTGAAATCTCTTTTGGAGAGAGGTAGTGGAGAGTCCTTTAGGTGTTCCTCAGTAGCCTTGTTTAGATGCTTTTTAACACTTCTAACACTTTTAACNCCCTCTTTCTCCTTCAAGTTTTAATATTTATTAATGTGGTTTTCTCAGGGATCCAGGCTTCTGGCCAACCAGTTTCTTATCTATTCTGAAGGATTTCTGTTAACAAATGGGGGAATCAGGAGGTTGGGAGTGCTCATGTATTTTAAAGTATATAAATGAAAGAGCATACAGAAGGCCCAGGAATGTTGAGTATTATGAACAGTGGTGTGACCAACAAATGGCTCCTAACTTTGGGACTGCCCACATGACTTACACCCCCTGATTATGTGACCCATGAGGAGAATGGAGGAGCTTGCCTAGTGTTTGAGTCACTGCCTCCCAGGAGATTCTGTAGTGTTTGTGCTTATGTGTTCATTAATTTAATTTTTGTTTGTTTCTTTTAAGTCAGAAATTAGGCCAATTGTACTCAAGGGAGCAAGAAGGGTTCTGTAAGTGCAGGAGATCTCATTCATGTGCAGTTCTGAGGGTAATGGCTCACAAAGGGAATCTTTAAAGGATAGGACAGATCCCTGAGATAGCTGCAAGTATTAATGAAAGGACCTTGTTTACACTGCCCCAAAATTAAAAAGTTTAATGAGAAGTAATATAGCTAAAATTATGCAGAAGAGGGGTTAAAATGGGAGAGTCTTTTCTGGCTGGCAGAACAGCTGACTGTTTATTTGGGATTCCTTCCTGCCAGCTCCCAAAGGGAGCACAGGATGCCTGTCCTTCTACTAATCCTCTTGGACATTCTCTGAAAAGCTATAAAGCCTTTAATCCTACTTCTTGTGGTGGATGTTTGAAGAGTTTAAATAATGCATGTGAGATTAATGTTGGTAAAATGGATATTGCCTTGTGTGTCCAGCTCTCTTAACACTAGTCCTGCAAATTTCTATCCTGTGGACTTGGACCGGTGCTTAGGTCTGTGTTTCTAATCATTGTAATGAGACAGATCACATGCAAAATCTTGAAGCTTTACAAGCAAAACCTTGGATATGTTGCATATCCAATGAAATGCTGGTGAGACTGCCTTCTGCAGTTATTTATTCTTGGTTTCCCCTAGCTCATCAAGGCCAAAAATGGATATAGAACAGCTATTATTTCAGCTTTTCCCTTTCTTCTTGTTATCCCTTTTTACATCTCTAGGTCAATGGGATTCATTAAGAATGTGTTATTTTGTATAAGATATGGGTGTTCTCTGTGATCCCAATTACAGTTTGTGCTCCTAGAGCATTTCAGAAGAATAACATTTTGAATCATATTTGTTTGTTAGAATAAAATAAGTTTTTGAGTTTCTTGAAAAGAATGAACAGTTTCTTCTATGTCCTAATAGACCTAAAGCAATTAATAAATGCTTTCACCTTTTACAAATGGAAAATATGAAAACTCTTGTGCAATGTTAGAGTGAGAGTCTTATATAACAGATATATTTACCATTTGTGTCTGGTTCTAACACCAGTGGTGGAAAAAAAAGCCACCAACCTTTTTGACTGACTCTTATTTTATTCTGTACCTTGATAATAATTTTATTGGAATGAAAATGAGAGTGTGGCAAGAGAGAAGGTCTGTTATTTCCCTCTACTGACTTTTTGTCTTTCCTCTGAATCAGGTTCTCTCCACCCTACCCCTCCCCGCCGAGAAATTGCTGATGTAATTCCTGACAATCCTGTTTTTTTCTCTTCTTTAAACTACAGAAAGCATTGTGCTGGATCATGGCAATAGCTCTGGAAGAAAGATACTTAACTGCACCTTGATAGTTAAATGATCTCTCAGTTGTTGTTGCTGTGCAGGTTTAATGACCACCTTGTGAGAAATCATTCCTGTCTGGTTCTTCCTTGAGTTTTTACTCAAGTAGGGTTGCTACTAGAGGGTTTGGCCCTTTGGATCCTTTTGCTTTTCTGTGCCTGACATGATTTGTTCAGGGTATGAAAGAAACTGGCTTCATTAAGTAGGAGCTGCACTGTGAATTTCAATAGCTTATCTTTTGGTATTTTCTGGCTGCAAAAGGATGATAAAAACATTGCCTCAAGAAGTCTTTACTACTGACTCCTGTGGGTGTCTTCTGGAAGAAGTTCAGTCTTTTCAGCCTTCTATTCTTGGGGAAAGAGGGTTGACCTGGCTAAATTTAAAGGTACAGTAATCCTAAATCAGCAAGGGCAAAGAGGTTAATGTGGGCTTTTTGCTTTACCTTTCCCAACTGCTGTTATCCAGAGACATGTAGGTAGTACACTGTATTTTATGAATGTACTGAAGTGCACAAGGGTGATGTTTAATTAGGGCTTTGTGATTATAGGCACTGGCCTCAAGTACAAACAAAGCTACAGCTGTTTAGGATGATGTGGGTTGTGTGATCTCTGCTTGTGTACCGTACTTGCTGCCAAAGAGGAATAAAGGGGAGAAAATAAATCACTGCCAGAGCATGATGCACCATGCATGGACTTGGGGAGGAAAGCAGTTCACTTCCACAGCTCTCATTCTAGTACTTTGTAACATTCAAGTTCAGAAGAAATCATATAGGAAGATAGATGCAGCCACTGAACCAAGCAATTGGCTTTTTTTTTCTTCTTTGGATGTTGGTTTTTATCTTCCTCTTTTGTAATTCATTGTAATTTTTCATGTTGTATGCTAAGTTATTTAGGAAGCAGCCTACTTGTTAGATGCATCCCAGAGAATTGTAATTAGGCCCTCCCTTTAGAGAGTGAAAAATGTGAGCATGGGACTGGATAGCCTAAGATGTTAATGGATTTCAAGAGTTTAGGACCAGGAGGTAAGTTGGAACAGATCAAGGGCATTTTGTAACAGAGAGAAAACAGACTTGACAAGGAATTTAAAATATCAACCCAGTGCAAATATTAAAGAAACATTATAGCTAATGGAATTTGTTTAGGAGTTGATAAAGAAAGTAGAATTAATGGGGTGAGCTGTAATAACTATCATAGTGATACTGGTATGAAGGCACTGATGTATTTCCATATAACAATCTCTTTGTAAGCTGTAATTTTTGTCTTTACTTAAAATAAATATTGTCTATTTTTTTTACTACATAAGTGTAGGATGTACCTGACAAGTGGGAGAAGAAAATTATCTTGATGAAGTTCTCCAACTTCTCAATCTATTTGAAAATTTGAAAAGGCAATAGTATTACTAGTACACCCCAGTAAAAATAAATTTTGTAGGTAAATAGGAGCAAGGCTAGAGGTTGGATTCTTGGTTAGTGTGTATGACTAAGAACTGGTACTTTGGTGTTTCTGTCGTTTTATTTACTTCACTGGAAGAATAGTATACTTGTACTTGCTTTGTCTCTGTGCCTTTTTTAACCCATCTTTACTTAATGAAAGGAAGATTCATGCTTAAAAAAAATAAAACCAAGTAACAAAAAAGATGATGAAATTCAGGGGTGTATGTTTTAACTTCTGATGTTTTTGCATCACAAAGGTGTGTTTTAGCTGGAGGTGTATTTTCAAATTCTTTTCTATTAGGAAAATTGCTTCATTATCTTTAAAGATTCTTAAAACCACAAATATTAGAAATCTAATGATTTATGTCTGTCTTAAGTTGCAAAGCAGGATGTGGCCAGCAGTGTGTATTCTATAATCATCTGTTAAAGCCAGGTAGGGCAGTGTTCTTTATCTCTTCCACAACCCATCCTTGTCCAAGAAAATATCTTCTGCTAATGAGCCATTAAGTGACAATAAAATTACATCATCCTGCCATGACAATCAGGTATTCATAAGGGAGCCAGAACCCCTTTCCCTCTAAGAGTGGCTTTTAATAGGGGTAAGAAAAAAGTTTGTTTGCAGAGAGAAAATGCAGAAGCACCATCATAAGATGCACTCAAAAACCCTTGAAGAAAGGATCAAACAGCTGAGAAAAATAGCGATACTCTTTGGGAGGGATGGACAGCATGACAATAACCCAAACAAGTTCAGGTGCACAATGCAAATGTTGTGGATTCTGTCAAATCTAGGGCCATCTTCATGCACCACCTTCATTTCAATGATAAATGCTAATAACAACTGAGAAACTGTGGGTTCTGCCACCAGTAAGCTTAGAAATGTCAAGGGTATGATCAGTAGCCCAATGCAAGCTCATATCTCCACTGATTAAGTGCCTCCAAGACAAGACAAATGAAAGAAGAGGTGAGGAGGATCAATTCCCATATGGCACTAGTGGTTGTCACAGGCCCCAATATCAGAGCTCAATGTCTCCCAGCTAGAGAGAGGGTACCACCCCATGAGCTGCCCTGTGGTTCTTTTTGCATGACAAAAGTGGGGAAACCCGCTTCTATCCTGGAAGCACAAGTACATCAACTCAAGGGAGAAAACACCTATCAAGAGAGTTCCACTAAAGTGAAGGTAGCCTCAACCTCCCATGATCGTGCTACTGCGTAATACAGAAAAGAAGAATAACTGTCAGATCCCCTTGAAGGAACCTCTAGTATGCATGCCCAGAAAGGAAATGATAACCCGTACTAGAGGGGCCCTGCTCTAGCCAGGAAGAGGCATGGGAAAACCAAATCTTTTAGACAATGTAGATCCAATAGCCTGGCACATCAGAGCCACAAAAATACAAAGCATTAGCTAATACTAGTTCACAGTGTACCCTAATGCCATCAAAACATGTGAGAGCCTGTTTCCATTGCCGGAGTGATGGGGGGAATAACAGGAATTGACTCTGTTGGAAGCTGAGGTGAGCCTGACTAGGAAGGAGTAGCAGAAACATCTTATTGTGATGGCTCTGAGGCCCCGTGTATTCTGTGCATAGATTTCCTCCGAAATGGCTATTACAAAAAAACCAAGGGACTCAGGTAGGCTTTTAGAATAGCTGCTGTAGAGGCATAGGGCATGAAGTGATTAAGCACTATGCCTGGACTATCAGAAAACCCATCTGCAGTAGGACTCCTGAAGGTGGAAGAGCAACGAGTACCAATTGCCACCTTGACAGTGCACCACCAGCAGTATCTGATGAATTGAGGTGCTGTGTTCCCCATCCAAAAAATGATCTGTAAGCTGGAGAGCCAAGGAGTGGTCAGCTAAACCCACTCAAAGTTTAACAGTCCCATTTGACCTGTGTGAAAGTCTGACAGAGAATAGAGATTGACTGTAGACTATCATGCCTTAAATGAAGTGACTGCGCTGCTAAACACTGCTGTGCTGGACATGCTAGAACTCCAGTACAAACTAAAGTCCAAGGCATCAAAGTGGTTTCCTACTACTGACATTGCCAATGCATTTTTCTTGATTCCCCTGGCAGCAGAATGCAGGTCTCAGTCTGCTTTCACCTGGAAGGGTGTGCAGTACACCTAAAAGTGATTGCCGCAGGGATGGAAGAACAGCCCCACCATCTACCCTAGATTAATCTAAACTGCACTAAAAAAAAGTGAAGCTCCAGAACATCTGCAATACATCAATAACATCATTGTGTAGGGAAACACAACAAAAAATACATGTGAAAAAAGAAAAGATAATAAAAATTCTGCTGGAAGCCAGCTTTGCCATCTAGAAGAGTAAAGTCAAGAGATACACCTAGAAATACAGTTCCTGGGGGTGAAGGGGCAAGATAGATTGTGGTATTGCATACCTGTGTTCTAAGTTACTACGTATTTATCCCCTCAAGTGTGACGTGTTTATGCCTTCCCCTCCCTCGTCCCTGGAATGTTATCCCACTGGCTGAGGTGTATGCCTCCTCTGCCCCTTTTCTGAGATTTGAAATACCCCGGGAAATCTTCCCCTCACTCTCTCTTCTTTCATGGACTCTAGTCAGAATAAACATCCGACATCATCATGGAGAGAAGAGCAGCCCTTTGGTCTTTTAGCTTGGTTCAGAAGGGCATCCCTGCCTTCCCCACAACTTAGCTAGCCTGGAATTACTGGGGAGGGTTAAGGGGTGTTACTTCAATAGATGGTGTCAAATTCCTCCTGAGGTGAAAAATAAGATCACGGCAATGTCTCCACTGACCAGCAAGAAGGAAACACAAGCCTTCTTAAGTGCCGTAAGTTTTTAGAGAATACGCATTCCCAAGTACAGCCGGATCGTGAGTCTTCTCTACCTATTACCTGGAAAATAACCAGTTTCCCCTGGGGCCCTGAACAGCAACAAGCCTTTATCCAAATCAAGCAGGAGATCACTCATATAGTAGGCCTTAGCCCAGTCAGGATGGGACCAGAAGTGAAAAATATACTTTATTCTGCAGCAAAAAACCAATAGTTTATCCTAGAGCCTTTAGCATAAAATTCCTAGTGAGACTCAAAACCGACCACTGGGATTCTGGAGCCAGAATTACAGAGTCTAAAGCAAATTATACTCCAACAAAAAGGAAAATCTTAGCCACCTATAAAACAGTTCAAGCCACCTCAAAAGTAATTAGCACAAAAACACAACTCCTCCTGCCACCCCGGCTACTGATGCTGGGGTGAATGTTCAAAGCAANGAAAAATATACTTTATTCTGCAGCAAAAAACCAATAGTTTATCCTAGAGCCTTTAGCATAAAATTCCTAGTGAGACTCAAAACCGACCACTGGGATTCTGGAGCCAGAATTACAGAGTCTAAAGCAAATTATACTCCAACAAAAAGGAAAATCTTAGCCACCTATAAAACAGTTCAAGCCACCTCAAAAGGAATTAGCACAAAAACACAACTCCTCCTGCCACCCCGGCTACTGATGCTGGGGTGAATGTTCAAAGCAAAAGTTCCCTCTACCCACCACATCACTGATAACACATGGAAGAAATAGATTGCCATCATCGCATTGCATGCCCATATTAAAAATCCAAATCACCTTGAAATTTTAAAAACAATTACAAACTAGCCAAGAAGTAAAAACTTTAATCTCACTAATAAAAAAAAGAGCAAGAAGAATGACAAGGGCTAAAATAACTCCACCATACAACCAACTGCCAGCAGAAGAAATACGCTAGGCTCTTTTCACTGACAGTTCCTGTTGCATCGTAGGGATGAACTGGAGCTAGAAAACAACTGTATAAAGCCACAAACAACAAGTCACACAAGCTACTAAAAGAAAAATTTAATCAAGTCAACTAACTAAACTCAAAACCATTCAGCTAGCCCTAGACATTGCTAAAAAAGAAAAGCAGCTGAAACTCTACAACATTTAATAAATAAGTAAATAGTTAATGCTCTGTAAGGTTAGTTATACAAGCAGAAAAAAGCCAACTAGCAGCGTAGAGAAAAACCAGTCTAAGCTGAGGATGAGTAGAAAGACATTGCCACTCAAGTAGAAAAACGACCTGTAAAAGTCTGTCATATAGATGCCTATATCCCCAAAAGTAAAGCTAATAAGGAGCACCAAAACAACAAACAAGTAAATCAAGCTGCAAAAATAGAAGTTTAAAAGATAAACTTAAATTGATAATACAAGAGAGTGTTGTTCCTAGCTCAATAAGTCTGTAATACCTCAAGTCATCACAGCAAAAATACCACCTATAAGTAGGCACGAAACCAAAGAGTAAATCTAACCACAGACAGTATTTCCAAGTTATCCATAGCTGTAAAATGTGTGCTAAAATCAAGCAAACCAAACAAGTAAAGCCCCTCTAATATAGTAAACAGTAGTCCAAATATAAATATAAAGACACCTGGCAGACTGGCTACATCCCACTGCCTCAAACCCACCAAAGCAAGCACTATGTGCTAACCAGAGTGGAAGCTACCACTTAATAATTAGAAACCTACCCTATACCTCACAGTACTACTCAGAACACCATCTTAAGCCTAAAAAAATCAAGTGCTGTAGAAACATAGCCCCCCCTAAAAAAATCAAGTCAGACAACAAGATATATCAAAAACAGCCTGTTGGGGGTTGGTTTCTCTTTCTATCTTATCTGTAGAATTTTTTACCATTGGTCTCCTAGGAGCACTAATGTGAGTACTTAAGAAAACAGAGACTCTGGGCCAAACAGACAAAAGACAGAGGAGGACATGGTGACTCACTTGGCAGAGGGGAGGGAAGAGGGGGGTTTTCTCGGACAAAACCTGGCCTGTGGTTTTTGGGGCGGTCTCTCGCTCTCGGGGTTTTGGCCTGGGAACTTGGGATCAGCCTGCTCTCGGCTTTGCTTGGAGCTGCCGCGGCCACTGCATCCCATCGCTTCTCCAGCACTGATCCGGAGTTTTCCCCCGCTTTTCGACACTCCGGACCAAAGCCCTGTTTGGACACCTCTCCGCTCTCCAGCCAACACCACGGACACTTGGAACACCTTGCTCAGCTTTGGGAACTCCACCGCTTCCGGTCTGGGCCCGGGCCGCTGTTCATCTCGTGTCTTCTCCGCGCCAGAGCGCCCCTGCAGCCGCGTGGGATCACCGCACCCTATGCCCCGGACCCACCAGCGCTCCCTGCCAGCTGTGACTGTAAGTATGCCAAAAGGGAGAACCCTAGCCCTGTTTGTTATCCCACTGCTACTGTTGCTTCTGTTTGTTTGCCTTGATAAACTGAGTAGTAAAGAACAGTTATTCCTTATTCCCATACCTCTGCCTGAAAGTCCATTAATTTCGAAATCAAAATAATCTGGAGGGAGGGAGGTTTGGTTTTTTCCATCTCTATTTTTCAAGGGAGACTCTAGCAGATACCTGTCGTCCAAAACCATGACACAGCCTTATAAACACCTAAGAAAAATCCATAGTATTAATTGGTATATCATATCCCTTATCATGCAGCAGCTGCCAAAGAAGTTAAATAGTGAAAGAGACAACTTAAACCTACCTCTAAAAGCCCTTAGCAAAAAGACCGTCAAAAATTTAAACATGAACTTTGCAAAAGCCACCTAGAGAGTTAATACCCAAAAGTCCATCAAAAATTGAACTAGCCCTGCCCAGTCTAAATCCTTAACACAGTAGAGATAGAGATAAAATCCCTGTAGTACACAAAAATATTTTAAGAAAGACTGTTTAAATTAGTCCCACCTCAAGAAAAAGCACACCCATCCGTTACATTGTTTTCGCTTGACGACCTGATTACACTTAGGGAATAATGCATAAAAGTAAAAAACCCCCATTGTGTACCACAAGAAAACCTAATCTTAAGTAAGAACTGTGTATAAAGTTTCATTATATATATATATATGTAAAGTAGTTTAAAGAGCTATTTGTTAGTAATAAAATAAAGGGCAGATAATGTTTTAAGTTGCAATACAGGATATGACCAGCAGTGTGTATTCTATAATCATCTGCTAAAGCCAGGTAGGGCAGTGTTCTTTATCTCTTCCACAGCCCATCCTTGTCCAAGAAAATATCTTCTGTTAATAAGCCATCAAGTGACTAATAAAATTACATCATCTTGTTGTAAAATACTCCACCCAGGAGGTGGAGCCAGGCATTTCCACTTACATAAAATCTGAGATTTATGAAAGCAGCCTTTTCCCACTATATTACCAGAAGAAGACCAAGGCCTTCTACACCACCACTGAATCTCCAGAAGAAGACTGCACTCTTCTACAGGATTACTGCTTCAAAAGATATATGTTTGTCCCTCCAGGAGGACTGCAGTCACCATTTAATCAGACTGCTACAAACATCCTGACTGAGAGGGTGTCAAGTTATATTTCCTGCTCTCTCAATGGTTTTGTATTGCTTTTTTTTTCTTATTAAGTTGCAGTTTTTTCTTAGTTTTTTCATACTAATAAAAACCTATTATTCCTATCTTCATATCTTTACCTAAGAGCCTCATAATTTATAATAATTAAGAAAGAGGGAGTTTACATTTTTCATTCCAAAAAGAGGCTCCTGCCTTCCTTAAAAAAACCCTTTTATCTTTTAAAATCAAGACAATGTCTCATGATCTTTCAGGATTGCTGTGCTAATTTGGCATAAACCCAGCTCATGGAAGACAGACAACAAGCCAATTAGAAAGAGGAACACACCTCTATGAATACAAATGTACAAAACAAAAAAAAAA
>VWZN01016124.1:39387-54871 GCA_013396955.1 Regulus satrapa
TTTTAGACACATCCTGACTGTGTCTGTCTGTTTTTTGGTTTTGTTTTTTTTTTTTTTTTTTCCTTTAATCTCTTCCTTATGTGTAGATCTTGGTGCTGAATTATGCTTTTCTTGCATTGCATTCTGCCAAAACACATAAATGTGGGAATATTAGGGACAGTAAGTATACAAAGTATTTATCATTATGGACCTTTTTATTTCTGCTGGAGTCCCAAATTGATTTTTTTTTTAATTTTTCCCTCCCATTGTTAATCTCTTATTGTGTTGATTGATATATTATTTATACTATATGGAGGGTTTTCCCCTTCTTTTTTCTTCCTGCATAGAGAATATTTCTGCTGCACTATCTTATCTTAATGCTGTTTATCAGCTCATTCTCTCTCTCAGTAACAAACATATTTTTAATGTATTTTACCTTTCATGGTAAACCCATGAAAGGAAGAGACACTGCTTCCTCAGCTCACTTTTATTATAATGTTTTTGTAAATATCAACCTGTTGAAAGTATCAGATTCATAATTTGAAAATAATTTTCTGTGTCTAAGTTTAGATGTCACATCAGCCTGACAAGATATTCCTCTTCATGAGATACCTGATAAGCCCAAAGGTACAGCCTGAGCCATATCTGCACAGCCTGCACTTTGTGGGAAAAATGTTTTTCCTGTGTTTTCCTTACACGGATGTGGAAGAATTACTGTCCAAAAATCTCTGCATACCTGTGTAGCCACACAGTAACTAAAGGATTGCAAACAGCTTGGTAACAGAAATATTCAGAATGGTTTCTGGTGATTTCTCTTCCCTTTACTTTCTCCTGCTTGCCAGAACTGCATGCATGGAATTGAACACTTGTTTTAGTGTGATAAGAGACCCATCACAAGGTTTATGTGCTGCATTCAAGCCTCCTATCTGAGCTTAGAGTACGGGTAATAAAAATAAAGGAACAGTAGGTCTGGATATGAGGGCTGGCTGGAGGAAGGGGCAATACTCTGAGTAGTTGATTTTGGGAGGGAGTATGAACTAAGTGATTTTTGATTTAAAGGCATTAAAAAGTATTTTCTCATTTAAATGACAACAAAAAAAAGGATGCAACAGTAATGTCTTTTTGTTTTGTTTTTTGTTTTTGTTTTTGTTTTTGCTGGCAATAGTATTTACTACCTCTTTTTTCAGTATTCGTTTTCCTGAAGTGAAATCTAATTTAGTGGTTCTGAAACTATGTTGACAAGCCCCTGCTACATCTCTATCAAGTTACTTCTAATTTCCTTTAAACGTTTTACAACAGTATTCTCAGCCAATCTGTCCAGTTGCTGTAGTGCCAACACCTTGCCTCAGGGTGCAGCAGGTGTTTCATAAGCCAAACAGTGATTTCCACCAGCTCCCACTTCACACTATGGCCATGACAGCCCTACTCCTCCTTTGTCACTGAAGGCTCTTCTCGTCTCCAGGTGGATGTGTCCATTGAATTAATGGCTTTGGGAGTGTGTTTGGGTCCACAAATGATGATAGGGTATAGGGGTCTGAGTGGGGAATACTGTGTGGGTGCTTCTTTGCTCTTGTACCACTAGCTGTTTGTTGTAAAGGGATTATAACTGATGCTAATTTAAGGCACTTGCCACAGGATTTGAAAAGGGAGTACTTCCACTTGACAAATGCTAGTTCTTGGAAATCTTGCTGCAGAGGAACAGCAACAGTAACTCTAAGACAAATCTCTCTATTTACTTGACACAAACTGCCTCCCTGAGATTTACTTAATATGCTCTCTTCAGTGAATGTCTTTTTGTTTGTTTTATAGTACTTTGTCTTTGAATGGCTTAGTGATTTTTTTTAGAAGTGTGGCGTGTTAACTTGACAGAGGTTATCCTTACGGAAGATTTCCGGTCTGTTTTGCCTGTGAACTGGGGACGTGACAGAAAAAAAAAAGGAATGAAAAGTCTTTAGGAACATAACATAAAATAAAATAGTCTGAAAAATAGTTGGGTTAACTATGAAAACTGGGCAACATTATGAAGTGTGATCCCTTTTATCGTATGGATCAGAAATGTAGACCATTTTTATCAAATCAAATGTAATGATATTAGACCTTTCAGTGTTACTTTGATAATGAAGGTTAATAAATTTATTATGATACATTACTCATTTGCTAGGAAATGTACTGACCATGGAAAATACCTTAAGCAATGAGAGAGGAGATTGTTGAAAACGTTATCATATTGGAGGGGAATAACTTCCTTCAAAAAATGCTTTTTAAATGGACTTTTGCACTGAGAGTATTAAGCAGGTAATTCACACTTATTCCTATGAAGTAACCCGCCTTGTTCCCCCCAAATTATCCGGCTAGCTATGGAGGGAAAAGGGGAGTCCTTCACGACCTGAGATAAAAGACCAAAGGGATCGCTTTCCCTCCGGGATAAGTAGATGTTTATTCCAGGCTGGAATCCGGGAGGAAAAGGACACCGGCAAAGGGTTTCCTGGGAATTTCAAACCTCGGGAGAGGGGTGGGGGGACACAGAACAACAACCAATCCAGGGCCAAGGAGGGGCGGGGAAGGGAAAGGCACGTCACATTTTCAGGGAGGGTTTACAGAAAATTCCAGGACCATTGGACATATGTGCATCTCTACATTCCTACTAAACTGTAATTGATTTGTAATGTGAAAAACATGGGCTCCAAATAGCAAATAAGAATAGTAGCAAAGCAAAAGTTACCACAACTAACTAGCCCAGCTCTGTGTTAGAGGAAGGAGTGGTAAAAAGATTAACGAACACTTGCAAATGCAATTTTGCCTTCACAGTGGGAACTGAGGAACATTACTTGGCAACTGGTGAGATTACAACTATTCCTATTGGAAAAAGATCTGTATGCAGATTAACAAAAAAATCATTGCTGTCAAAAAGCGATTCTGAACTTCTGGTCTGACTTGAACCATTGCCAACTGCTGTAGCCAGGAGATATCAGTCATTCAACCCTCATTGCTCACAAATGGTGTTTAGACCCCTCAAATTGATAACGAAACTCAGTGGCATCTTAGTATGTTCAAGAGGATGTCACACAGGTGGTGGCGATACAGAAGAGTAAAGCTTCATGAAATTTGTACAGGAGACTGGCAGTTTGAGAGCAGACAGAAAAGCACGTTTGTGTGCATCAATACACTGCTGAACACAGTAGCTTTGAGAATCTGTTGGGGTGTTTATTTTATGTCTCCGTTATTTTTTTAACCTTGACAGGTGTTGTTTTAAGCTTGTGGTAATGCACTGTCTGCATTGTGTCAAATATCTTGGAAGCTCAGCAGAAAACTTAGCATTTCTCAGGCAGAAAAGTGAGAAAGTACAGAGGAACATCTCAACTCCACAAAGTGTCACTTGCTCTTTGTTCTGGGCGTCCTTATCACAAAACCTTCTTTGCACTCTGTTTTCCTTAAACTTCTCCATGCAGAAAGGTTTCTATGTCACAGCCCAGCCTGGGCTAGTAAGCATTTTCCTTACAATACTGAGAAAACATGCTAACTTTTGTCAAATTGCAGTAACCTGATTAATTTGTGTTTGAACTCTATTTTGGCATAAAGAAGACTCCATTAGATTGTTGGGGTTTTTTTCACAGAGATGGTTGTTACAGCTGAAGTGCCATGGAAAATGACTTTCTTTTCCATCTGTCAAATACAGGAAAAAGAAACTACAGACCCATGTTCCTCTGTGGGTCATTATTCCTCTATAGTGCTGATTAGGGATGTCATTTTACTGCGTGTTGATAATGGTTAAAGTCAAGACTCAAATACATAATAAATGTTTAATTATAGTAGTTAATTATTTCTGGGACACAGTATTTTAATTATTTACAGTTATTTATTCTAGGGCTCAGTGCTTGTCTTTGGAAGCTCTGTGCTGATAAGATCTCCAGACCTTCTCTATCAGCTTGTGAGTTCTGGGGTTTTAGAGATGACAAACTCCCCTGTGACAAGCACCATCTCTATACTGCCCTTTATGACTACTTTCTGCTGAGGCTGCCAGTTTCCAGGCTGGTCTTTGCAACTCATGAGGACAGAATAGTGAGTGAGGCAGGAGGTAAAAGGGTTTACTTACCCTCCAAGGTGAGATGGATGCCTAAGGTAAGGAAGAAGTAATGCACATCTATCAGGTTTACATGGCTGTTGCAGCACATTAAAGCTCTTGGGAAGCTTTAATGAAAAGTACTAAGACCACCAAACAAACTGTTTTTGACTCCATTTTTAGAGTGTGCACAATCCTTCTGACATTCCCTTTGGAGCCCAGTTGTAATGCAACTGTAATCTGTAACATAAAGAGTATTAAATGTGCCAGAATTTCCTTTTCATCTATCTTGATTGCTATATTTTATTATCTAGGTCTTTTACATTCTTGCTAAATCCTTACGGAGTCCATTTATGGATTGTAAGGATATTCTGCTTCCTATGAGGTATTTGAAAGTGTTTGCTAGCTTACAATCAAGTAGTTCTTTCTGTTCAGTAAAATCAAGTTTTGGAAACTTTAGCTTAATCCTGGTAGCATCTCTTGAAATGAGAAAATTTTCAAGATCTCTTTTTAAAATGATTTCGTAAATAATTTTTATTTCTTAAAAAGAAAAAAAAAATTGAGTTACTTTGACAGAGGTAGTCTTATTACATCATCCAATCACTGTCATTTTTGATACAGATTTTTTTGGATGCATTTTTTTTGGACAAAAATATTTTACAGCTCCTTCAAACATTACCTTATATCCCAAGATTTTAAACTTCCTCCTTTTTAAGAGTGTCAACATGCCTACTTGCACAGTTGATATTTTAAGACTTATCAGAGCTATAACTATATATATTTGGGGGAAATTTGAGCAGGAGATCAAAGCATATCTGTGTCTTTGTGGAGATGGACTCAGTGACTAGAATAAGGTATTTTCCCATCTCTCTAGAAAGCTGCACATAAATAGCACACTCAGAAAAACCCACCAGGACATGACTGATAGTCTGGGATTGTGTTAGCACACTTCTCGCTATCCCCACAGATCTGCCACCTACCTGCATGAATAACCAGTTGTGTAGGAAAAAGGGACACTTATTCCTTGCTTAAAAGCTTGTGAGGTGAGGACTTTACTTTTAAAAAAGCTGTACAAAGAATGAAGGAGATAAGTTCCCTAAAGCAGGCCAGTGGTCTAGGCAGGGTTTTTGTACTTGACTTGAAAATCTGAGAGTCCTGTTTCTGCTGAGGAAGCAGGAGGGACTTCCCCAGGTGTTTTGTACCTGAAGGAGGTAAAGTGGTCTGATCTGGTGCCTTACTTTAGGCTGAGTGTGTCTTGCTGTAGTGCTGTATCTAAGGAATGTGTCTGTGCCATGAAACTGAAAGGTGCCACTTCTCACAAGGAGCCTCAGTGCTGCCAGGGCAGCCAGTTCTGGGAGTGCTTTGTTGCCATCCCCTTGGGCACAGGGGCACTAATACCTTGTGGAAGCCTCATGCTAGTCCTTTTGTAGTTTTTTTGAGAGAGTCAAAGGCCTGTTGGTGTGGCATCCCAAACTTGGGACTGAGCTATTTACTGACAGAGGTCTACAGTGCTTATTGCGAGCCCTACAAACCCATAGACACCAGTGATATTTCAAAAAAACACATTCCTGTTATGCTTTGCAGAAAATTTATTTTGATTGACAGTTTTTAGAAAGTCACATTGATTCAATTAGAAGTTGTATTCACTCCTTCTACTGTTGTTTTTTTAAAGATTGCTCAGATTTTTGTGCACTTTTAATCTTTCTGTTTTCTCAATAAAATTCAGATGCTGCAAAAAGGCAGAACCAATTATCTATCAACCACTTGCAACATCCTAAAATATATCTCTCTGTAAGTACATAATGACAGTGTGCACTTCTAAATAAATTCTTCTAGTAGTAACAAAGCTGGAGACTTGATAAGTCTCACAGGCCAATTACAAGTGAGCAGAAAGAAACAATTTGTCACAGTCAAGTGATCTTACGACATGCTGTCTTTATTTTCTTAAAATACAAATTATAAAAATTTAATGCTGTAATTTTATGGGGATGTTCCTAACTCAATTCATAGGGATTTAAATATAGTAAAGTAGCAGTATAAATTAGTGTTTGTGAAAGGAGTTTGGAACTCAAACTACCTACATTGAAGCAACTACCAGTCCTTGGAAGTTAGAGGAAAATGTAGAGGTAAGTGCATGAAAAAAAAACTTCAGTTCATTTATACATATGAGCTCAAAATTCTCAGGATTCTCCCCTCCCTCTTCCTTCCTCTCTTCGAAGTGGACTCTGGTCCACTGGGTTGCAGCTGATTTACTCATAAGTGTAAATTAAACACATAAGAATTTGGATTGCAGAGGATGATTTTGGCTCCCTGTCAGACTTCTGTACCTACTTTTTCCAGTCTCCAGCCTCATCTGTATGCTTTACACATGGACACAAAGCATGCTCTGAGTGGGATTTTGGACAGAATAATGAATATGGTTGTACTGCTCTTTATGCTTCTTAGGCAGTGGAAATGTACTGCATCTGCTAAGCCAGTATAAATCATGCAGAGAGTAAATAAATGACACATTAACATTTGGAAGTAAACATAGTGGTATGAATAACCTTTTACCTTTGCTGATACAGATTGTTAAAGTGGGCAAATTGAATTTGGAGCAAAACTGTGCTCTCCTGTCAGACCCCTGAGCCTCCCTTCCTGAGGCTGCAATTTGGAGGGACACCTGCACAAATCATGTGCAGGCACCTGCATAAATGCCTTGTCTCTACAACCCCTGCAAATCTTCCTCACAATCAGTCACATTTTTCTGTGGTTCTTTTCAACAGCCTTGAAGTGAGTCACAGCACATAAAACCTGAGTGGTGTGGGGGGGACTGTGCATGCTGCCCTCTGTTTGTGTGTTCATTTTTGTGGATGAATGGAGAGTGTGTTCTCTAGAAATGATTTGACCTAAACAGGAATGCTCAGTTTCTACTTAGATATGATTTCTTTTTCCTGCTGTTGCTGTACTCAAACTAAGATTTTGTCCTAAACTTTTAACTCGAATTTCTAGCAAGAGAAGTGACTTCTTATATTTCTTTAGTTATTCCAGTCCATCTTGCATGCTGACAAGTGAGCCATGACACCCATATATGCTAAGCAATTAGGTTTCCTTTTCCAGTGTAGCCCTTCCAATAAAAGCCCTCCAAAAACTGGATGATCATGCTACCCCATGTTTTAAAACACTCTCTTTTCTATGTCTAAGTAAGTATTCAAATGTTATTTTACTACGTGGTTGTTTAACTGCAATAGCTGGTGTGCAAAACACAATTAGAACCTAGCTGTGCTGCTTTTCCAGCTCCTTGTTACCACCTGAGCACTTCAGGAGGAATATCTACAGCAGGCAAGCCTTAGTGGGTAAACTTTTTGGAAATGTTTCATTTTACTGTATAATACTGTGTAATATCTTTATCTGGTTCAAGTAAGAGATTAGAAGTTTGAGTGAAGTTTCTAGATTTCATATTGTAGAAAAATGTCAACACTTACAGCACAGTGTGGCCAGATCTCATTTGTTTAACATAATGGTATTGCACTGATGATTTGCCTAGTACCTGTAGCTACAAAGAGCTAAAAGAGAATGGACTCATAACTTCTTTTCATTATATAATGAGAGAAAAGGTGAGTCTTGTGTTACACTGTTGACTTTCTTCAAATAAATTAGGAGTGCAGAAATCCAACACAAGATTGTGTGAGAAACAACACTTTTAAAATTTAAAAGGTTTATTAAACCTAAACAATAATACAACAAAAGACTGAATAAGGAGAAAAGGTTGTACTAGCAATCCTTGTGACTAGCAGCCAAGTGTGCCTCTACAAAATGGATGCTCTGCCTTTTATACCCTTAGCCCTTCCCAAAGTCTTGGTGGTCAACTCCCCCTCTGCCATTCATTGGTGGAGATCACTTTCTTACATCTTAAGTGGAGGTCAGGTGTCATTATGCCACTGGTAACAAGCCAGCCCTCCCCAAATGCTAGACTGCCAAGGCCATTACAAGGGGGAGGGGAAAGAGGACTATGGGAGGACATATTGCAATAACATAGCTATACATTTACAAAACTTCTTTTAACATACGCATAATGTTCACTCTTAATTGTGAGAGCCAACCATCATATTACCTATATATAACAATGATGAATGACAAAATGGTCTGTAGGAGAATAAAAAAGTTAAAGTAAGCAAAAAAAAAAAAAAAAAAAAAAAAAAAAAAAAAAAAAAAAACCAAAAAAACCCAAAAAAAACCCCAACCTAATTGTCCTTAAACTGGGTGAAATGGAAGAAGATAGTTTGGTGTGGATTTATTTACCTTTGCTTTAAAATAACAAAGATAGCTGTTTTTCACTCTCTAATCACAGCAACACAAGAGTAATATTGTAGTGAATAGTCTGATATTTATAGTCTGATATTTAATTGTCTGGCTTTTCTAGTGGACAAACTATGCACATTCTATTGTTTTTATGCAGTCTCTTCTATTGCAGTTTATGAGGAAAATAAATTATCTTGGGAATCAGAAATATATAATTAGAGTCAACAAATAATCCAATTATCCTTGCAAAATTAGACTATTTGGAGAAGGTTGGGTCTTTAAGTAATAAAATTATTTCAACCAGAAGAGGGCTACAGAGTTTTGATTCCAATCTCATGTTAGTTATCCTTTTCCCAACTTCCCAAAATAATTGATACTAGCTGCAAAATTTAGATAGAGATTTTGAACTCTTGCTTGCAGAGCCAAGTCTCTGTCTAGAAATGGAATGAGTCTCTCTTTCTGTGTTAAAATACTGACTAAATATGGAAAGAAATTTACTGAATTAATCCATGCCAAGCCTTTTCTTTAGTTCTTTTTATTGTCACGTTATTGTTCTTGAAAGCTTTTATTACTTTCACTGAAAGCCCTTTATTACTCTATTCCAGATACCTGCAACTCCATTCTATGTGGTGTATTCCACCAAATGCCTCTATTTGTCTAAATTACCATTGGATATATTAATTAACACTGGATGCAGATGGGGCTGCACCCAAACTGCACTTGATTAACACTCGCAGAAGTTAGGCTTCCAGATGGGTCTGTGCTGCTGCATTCTTATGGCGACACTGGTAATGTCCCTTTGTATTTATGAGAACAAAATATTGTGATAACACTGAGGAGCATGGAGAAGAGGGGTACTAACAGCTGGGTGCCACAAAACTGAGAACTCCTTTCACGAAGAAAAGTAAGACTGATTTGATGTAATACTGCTGCTTATTTTTAGTTGCCTTAACACATTGTACAAATGCCTGCAATGTCAAAATATTCCAGAAAGTTATGTTTACTTATTTTATTTATTTTGGAGTTGGGGTGGCAAAGTTAGGACAATAAAGATTTTGAGAAAGTGGATTCATTTAGTGTTTTATGTGGTGTACAGTGGCTTATAGGAGGACTATCTGGTGACAAAACTGACTTAGCCACATATTCTTGAACTGATTCTTCTTTTGCAGGTGGGGAAAGAATACTAATCAGACCCTGGCCTTCCATGACTAAGTGTCTTTATCCCTGATCTAGCATAGCATTTTAATTATCCCTCTTGAATATCTCTGAACTTAGAGGAGCTTTATCCTGCTAGAGTTGACCGTGATGCTGACAGCAAGCTGTGCACACTTCGGATAGCCCTAGGATTGTGAAATGTCTTAGGTTTGAAAACAAAATCTTTACTTTAGCTGTCATTCCCTAAGGTAAATCACTGCTTTGGAGGCCAAGCAATGTTTATTATATTATTTCCTCAGGAGTTACCAAAGTGTATATTTAATCTAGATCAGCAGCTTCAGAGGAGCTTTGTTATTAGATGAAGCCTGGGAATATGCCCTGCAGTTTGAAATGGATGCTACTGCTTGGAAAAGCTGCCAGATTGTTTGAAATAGCTAGAGCAGAAATAATAGAAATCTTTGGAATGTCTCATGTATTCTAAATACTGTTAAATAATAGTTGCAAAACTGGAAGAGGGAACCAGGAAGACTTTTACCTTCAGGTAGGTAATCTGCTGATAGGAAAAGTCCTATGTGGAATGGTCATCTCATGTATGAGCCTGTTACCTAGCAACTGCACTAGTATACTTTCACTTCTCACTACATTTTCCAGATCTCATGAGATTTAAAAAATAAAACAAAAAACAAAACAAAACAAAACCCCAAAACCAAAGAAGCAACCAAAAAACCCACAAAAAACAAAAAACCCACAAACAAAAAACCCAGAAGAAAACCTTGCACTATAGAAAATGTAGTTTTTCTGTCATGTTAGAGATTTATACTTTCATCTTAGGAGCAACAGGTATAGCAGAAATGAATGTGTAATGTTCATGCTGGGATAAAGGCTGTTCACATCAGTAAATATTAGCTACCTCTATTTTTTAAACTAATGTTTTCAGGTGTAAAAACTCCTTGTTCTGGTTTCAGCTCAGTCAGCAGATCAGCCTCACATGGCTGCTCATTCATTCTCTTCCAGTGGGATGGGGGACAGAACTGGAGGTGTAACAGTGAGAAAACTCAGGGGCTGAGATACAGACAGTTTATTAGGTAAAGCAACAGCTGCATGTACAAGGAACGCAGAACAAGGAATTCATCCCCTACTGCCCATGCACTGGCAGGGACCTCAATATCCCCATTTCCTTCTTCTTCCCCCAGCTCTGTGTACTGAGCATGGCCTCACATGGTCTGGGATATCCCTTGGGTCACTTGGGGTCAGCTGTCCTGGCTGTGTCCCCTCCCATTTCCTTGAAGAACACTTGATGACTAAGCAAGAAAGATTTGTCTAGATGGTGATAGGAACATTCTTAGATAATATTTTTAAAAACAAGATTTATACAGTGAAGCTTGCACTGCATCCTTCTTTTTTCCCCCTGAATTTACAGAACAAATCTTAGGATGGTCTGGAAATAACTGTTTCACACAGACACAGAATGCAAAAAATGTTCAGAAAGTATCTAAAAGATACATAGAAATTGTTAGTATTCTACCTTGAAAGTGTTTGAAGCATTTTGAAGAACAAAATGCATTGCACTCCTGTTTGACATTTATAAAACTAACACAGAAACAGCAATGCCTGACACACTGTAAAAGATGATGTCCAAAATCAAACAGGTTTTGCAATCCAGCACCATCAGATATAGTTAAGGTCAATAAGTATGTTTCTATGTAGACAGCTGTTAAAATGGTTGAATTTAACTTGTTTGAATGGTTGAATTTGTTTCACTTGGCAATTATATAATGGACAGATATGGTTCATGTTTGGAAAGCCGAGGTTGAAAATCAGATCTTCTCAAAGCAAAGATCCAGTAGTGCTTAACATCTGGTATAACAGGCCTAATGTAGGCTCTTGATCTGTAGCAGATGGAGGCTGGTGACCTTGAGAGATCTTCAGTGGTGTCCTTGATGATTTCTTCCCTTTAATAGGGCTATTCCTGTCCTCTTCTTAGGGAAGGTAGAGTCACTGTGGCTGTTTGTACATTTCTTCCATGGGGAAGATGCTATGAAGCTACAACACTTGAGCTAAAATTACAGTTCCTGTATTTTGCACTTCAATAGCTTTAATTTAATCTTAAAATTAGACAACTCTTTGGAAAACAATCACATTTTCTGGAATAGTCATTTGCTAAAACATTTACCAACATTTGCACAGGGTACAGTTTACAAACACTTTATTCAGGAAATGTTTTTAGGCTATTCTTCAAGCAATATTCAGGTTGTGCACTTAAAAGGAATTATTTCTTCATCACTTAATGATCCTGAGATACTGAATGCAACATTATAAAGGGAAGTGGCTTGAATTACTGAGACTAAGCAGCTACTTAAACTCAAGTAAGGCTGCAATATTTTGAAAGCTTTTCTACCTTTTCTTTCACCTTTGTTGTTACTGTTATCCCAGATAGATGGAATCTTGGTATGACTGGGGAAACTGTGGATTACTCTGTGGTATGACACAGCTGGGCAATGTGCTACATCTGCTGGGGTGCTGTGAGTCGTGCAGCTGCTTATAAGGAACTTGGAACTTGGCTGAACTGAGCCTGAACCTGAGGGTGTATTTGAATCCATACATGGGGAAATGTGTGCTCTCTGCTTGACTCTCTCCTCTGGCATCCAAGAGACTGAGCCATCAGGCATGGGCTTGAACAGCAGGGAAGAAGGGTCATGTGGAGAGCTGCCACACACTGCCAGTCAGTAGTAACTTGATGGAGTGATTTCATCTTGAGAAACTGTGGTTTGAGCCACTTTTAATGCTTATCCCTGAGTGGACATGCTTAGTGAGTCTTAAGTGAATCCACTGGTGATGTGTGATGGAAAAAATTTAATTTCTCCCTTTGCTTAAAACTAATGGCACACACAGCAGAGATTCCGTTTTGTTTCCATGGAAGGTTTTCATAGCTCTTGCTGCTCAGATTACTTACATAATTTTTTACAATAAATATAGGAAAATACAGTAGGTGCTTCTCAGTGAGGCAGACCTAGTGGAATACTTCTACTTAGACTTGGGTGTCTGAGTGCAGAGTAGTGGGAAAAGGAGACAAAATAATCACCTAATAATATCCCTGGCTCATGGGGACAGGGTCCTGAAAACATCATCCAGGCTTTGCAGTTCCTGCTTCTTCCTCTTGTTAGCAGTCAAATCAAACTATCAGTATTTGATGTGCTCATATTTCTACAGATAATTGCATTTAACAGATTTTATTTATGCAAGTCTTGAGGAAGAACTTAATTGCATTTGAGTTATTTCTTTCTCTTATTTTTCTGAGACCAATCAGGCAGATAAAACTGTGCTTTTGTTAATTCCCAGCTTAATTTATTCTCTATATTTCTTATGTTCACCTGTTTCAATTTATTTCTTTCTTGGCTACAGAGGAGTGTGATGAACTTTCAGCGAAAACTCTGAAATCAGAGACTGCATTTAGTCAAAACATTTGTACACTGAACTTCATTTCCCTGATTTTATTTATATCTTTAGATACCTGGTATTGGAGTTTAAGTAATGGAACTGAATAATAGTGAAAGCAAATGATCACAGGGAAAGTTCTGCTGATTCTCAGAGCTCTTGTCTTGGGTTGATAGTATTTCATTAATTTCATTTGAGATCTTATGTGACAGCATAATTATGATATAATGAGGCTTAGCTAGGTGGTATAAAATTATCTGCCAATAAAACCTCAAAGACAATGTTGCATAGAGTACAAATGCCTTCAAAATTATGCTTCTGGAACTAAGTGTTCTAGTTGCAGAAAAAAATAAAACAAGTAATATTTTAATTTTTGACATCACCTCTAGCATCTGCAAAGAAGTTCACCAAAATTGTTTCTCTAAAGCACATTTAAAAGCCATTAATGTTAATTTAGAATTCATTTCTGTTTATGCACAACAGTATTAAAAACTAGCTTTGTGGATAAGAAGCTGGGAGTTTAGAAAGCCATAAGAAGTTCTTCGATCATCTACTACATTTGATAGGGCAGTTTTAAACCTCCTTTTCCTGAAAGACAAAACAATGCTCTGATATTTTTATGGGATAAATATACATAGCTACTTAGCACAGGTGCCTGTAGCTAGTAATATACTTTATGCAGGCTTTGCTCCTTCTAGATTGTAGTCCAGAATATTTTCTTTACTTATTTATTCCTATATGTAATTAGGATAGCCTAATATCACTTCTGCATAAGCCTACCCCATCAATCCCTATATTGATAGAGCTCCTGATATAAACACCAGGTTTTTATTAATTTTTATTGTTATAAATATCTATTAAACTGTTGGCTTTTTGCAATTATTAAAAATAATGTTGTATATATAATGTTAGAAAACTTTACTGTATGAGTATGATTTCTTTTAGTTCTGTTATTAACAAAGAAACTTAGAAGTGTGTTAAATATTATTTGGATTACAAAATTTGCTTTTGTAAAAGACAGTAAGGAGTTTATTTGCATTCTTGGATTGGTCTATCTGGAGAAAACGACCAATTGATTTTGAATAATGCATGAAGATATATGAATATGTAACAAATCGATGCATTTAATGAAGTGTGTTTTGAGTTAGGGTGCACTCTTTTGGAGGAATGCCAGGAGGCACCTGGCTGATATAACTTTTCACTTTATTGTCTGTCTCTTGTTTTTTATTAAACTTCAGAACAATTTGATCAAAACCCCTACTCCTTCCATGCCCCCACAAACCCTACAAAACAAACAATCACCACCTTTTCCCATCTGTCCAGGCAGTGTAAGACCCAATCTGTTGAAAGAGAGATTTTTTCATTAATGTCACAGGAGCAGGGAGCTGAGTCCTTCTGCTTTAAGTTTGTTTCTATGCTTTATGGCAAACTCTATATTCAATTATTATTTGTTTTTATTTGTATTAATAAAGACTTCTAAATAACAATAAAAGACTAGTAGTAAAGAGAATAGGTTTACTTGTGTGTAGGGGTTTGAGTCTGTAACTAGGCAGAAACTCAATTTTGTGCACAGGTTTTGGTTTGCTAATATTAAATTCTCAGCCAATGCACCAATTAATGTAGTGGTTTAAGCAGTATTTAAATGGCTATGTACTTGTTAGTATCACTTATTTCTTGCTGTGAGATAGGACCAGAAGAAAGAGTAAAACAGGCTTAAGCTTCAAAAAAGGAACAAAGAAAAGTTTATTGACAAATTAAACTGGATTATGGAAATCAGAATGAAACTTTTAAAACACTTTTCTTCCTCCTAACACTCTTCTTTCTTTACCACAAACACAACAATGTAGAGAGGAAAAAACTCAAAGATTTCTAGTCAATATATCACTCTTAGAACAGTCTTTCTTTCAATTTACTCAGGGACAGGAGCTTCTCATTGAAAAAGCCATGGAGACTTTTCTCACAAGACTTAGTTTCCAGTCTTTCTTGGGGTGCAATCTCCATAAGTGCATTTGCCCGGGGAAAATCTGCACTTAAAAAAAACCCTCTTGCATCTCACAGCTGTCCCAAAGCTGTGCTTCTGGACCATAGCAAATGCATGGGGGATTATATTTTATGGATGAATGTTCAACTGCAAAAGCTCAACTTCATCTGCTTCTGAAATGGCTCCCCTTTGTCTCCCCCTCAATAATCCCAGGCTAGCTATGATGAGGGGAAAGCAGGGGAGCCCTTCATGACCAAGATAAAAGACTAAGGGCTGCCTTTTCCTCTGGGATACTGTTGGATGTTTATTCTGGCTGGAGTCCAGGAGGGAAAAGAGAAAGAGGAAAGATTTCCCAGAAATTTCAAACCTCGGGAGAGGGGCAGGGAGGCATCTAACATCAGCCAATGGGATAACATTCCAGGGACAGGGAGGGGAAGGGATAAACACATCACACTCGGAGGGAGAGATACACAGAACTAGGGAGCACCAGGTATGTGCACTACAACATGCTTCTAAAATAATTTTCATCTCTAGGAACAAAAGAATGCGACCCCCTCCCTCAGGCCAATGGGGCTTCACTATTTCTTCTCTCT
>VWZN01016124.1:58716-76143 GCA_013396955.1 Regulus satrapa
ATTGTTTAGGGTTTTTTTTATTTTTTTTTTTTTTTTTTTTTTTTTTTTTTTTTTTTTACTTCTCCAAATTTTCAGAATACTGTGTTTGATTTTAATTGATTATGGAAATTTAAAACCTTTGACCAAATCCAAGGTCAAGGGCTCTAAAATCCATAGACACATCAAAAATATTGGCAGTTTCCCATTAGTGACTAGCTCTCAGCAGCTAGTGCTGTGCTTTTGGCAGGAAAAGCCACACAAACTGGGATACAGCTACTCTCTCCAGAGTTTTTCCCCTACTCTGCTCTCTATCTCTTAAGAAATATGTTTTTATCTAAGATCAAAAGGTGCAAAGAGGTATATTATTGGTCATGTAATTTACCACCCACTTTCATCTATTTTATCTACTCACTTTTGATTTCAGTAAAGGATATATATGGATAAAACCTCTTATGCTAATCTAGTTTCTTCAGTGCTTTATATTGGTACAAATGTATTTTAAAGTACAAAATATAATGGTATTTGCCATGAGTAAAATTCCAAAGACCATACGCATGGGTGCCTCAGGTTGTGGAAAGGTATGTCAAGTTGATTCCTTTCAACACCATCAGTGTTACTCTTTTAATGGGGCATCTTCCAAATATATTCCCATTTTAAAGCTTACTTGTTGTCTTTCAGTTCTTTATAACTGAATGGGAAGTCATTTTGTACCAATGGATTTAGGTTGTTTTCTGAAGTAATGAAACAGCCTTTTTTTCAATTTAGCAAAATACCATTAAGAATTAATTTATGACCCAGCTACATTATTGAATCATAGAGGTATGGAGGAGTGTTACAGTCTAGGTGTTCTTTCCAACAAAGTTCTAAAGATAATTTTTAATGCACAGACACTTTTCTCCTTCATTGCACTGTAACTCATATATATAAATGCGATTTAGGGAATGTGTTTTTACTGGAGGTGCTGAGGTAGCAAAATGTACAATTACCAATAACATTGTGAAACTGTGTGTACTGGATGCAATTTTGCATTTCAGAAACAGGAAATGGAAGCAAGGATAATTAAAGTAAAAGTAAAATCCTACCATCTCTTAGTACAAATGTCAAATCCTGGGAGGTAATTCTGCTTGACTGTAGATTTGAAATATGTAAAAGGTACCAAAAAAAATATATAAGGTCCATATTGTACAGTGATGGACTATGTTGGAAAGGTTTCATTTGTAAAGGATAAAGTGTTTTTTAGTGGCAATGTTACATTTCTTTACGTTCCTTATTTTTTTTTTTTTTTACTTCATCAACATTTAAATGGGAATTGGAAGCTCCTACAGGAGTTCCAGCAGGTGTCTCAGAGCTGAGAAGGCAATGCCTCCCTCTGCACTGCTGCTTTGGGAGAAAGAACTCTCAGCCCTTTGATCTTTAAAAACCTTTTTGTCTCTTCTGTCTGTTTTGTCTGTCTGTGAAATTACCTCACTCTTCTACTGAGAAGAAAATATTCCCTGGAGTGCTTTGCCCATACTAGAAGATAAATCCATACTTTGTGAATCTCTGTTCTCTTCATTATCTGTGCTGAGACTTACAATTTTATGCATGCAAGGTGTGTGTAAAATGCTGCATAGTGGCAATAGTAGTACTTTACCCAGGTGTGTGAACAGCTCATGGGCATCAGGTAATGTCTTCCACTATATTTACCTCATGGGTAATTTATAATGGCAAGATTTCTACCTAGTATCTACTGTCTCCTGATGCCCAAGAAATTGGGATGATTTATGTTCAGTACCTGGCCCCATGCTGCTGTTTCAAATCCTTTTTGCTGGGGATTGTGATCTGGATGTTAATTTATCAAAGCTGGGATTCACAGGTCACAGTGATACAGCCAAGCTAAGAGAGTCTGATAAAGAAGGGTCCATTCATCTTGTGAGACTGCATGTAAATATTCTGTGTTCTATAGCTTTAGCTAGGTGACTGTATTATATCATTAATCATTTTGCGAGGACTTCTGTGTTGTTGTCTCTTCTCAAGGATAGACAGACATTTACCACTTCTGTGATCAATAAATGAGTTATTGGGAACTAGTGCCTATAAACTGAGGTAGTAGCATTGCTGTCTGCTGTTTTTATTGACTGCCTTCTTCAAGATCTGCAGGTGGAGAGAAAAGGCCAGGGTATAAGAGCTGGCTGAAATGCAACCTGCTGCATTTGAGACATCTAATTTAAAAAATAAATTGAGTTTGGACTTCATGTCTTCCTGGGTCTAAGCAATGATATTTTATCCTTTCTTTTAACCTTTCCAGGTATTGATTTTTTTGCAGTAACATATTTAACATTTACAGTGCAGGGAAACCCAGCCCTTCCAGCTGTGGAGTCCTGCCCCACCATCCCTGCCCTACCAGATACACAGGAGTAGGGCTGTGGGGTGGGAAGTGCCAGTGCCCCCCGCAGCGCCTTTCTGCGGGGCCCAGCTGTGCTGCTCCTGCTTCCTCTTGCACTGGGGACTTGCTGAGACCTGGGGGCACATAGGCTGGTTACTCCCATGTTTCCCATGGCTACTCCATCATGTTTCCCATTATGGAAAGGAGCTGAACAAACTATTTCTCTGACCAGTGGCAAGTTTTACTGAAGTTGGTAACTTATGTCACTTTTAAATCACAGAATAGTTGCTCCTGCTTCCCTGCAAGCAAATAGACTATACAAACAGAGTTTTTTTCCCCATCAGTAGTTTGTTTCCTAATCTTAATTTTTTTTTCTCCCTAGAGGAATCCCTGCTTAACATATTTATCTATGCTTTAAATTAACCAAGTAGAAGTTCCTATGTGGCAATTTTGTTTTCCTCATATGCAATCTTTTCCTTACAGTGCTGTATGGCTGAGCTTAGCTAGATGGATAGGTGTCTTTAATATCTCTTGTCTTTCCTTACAAATTTTAAGGAAAACATAAACTGTCAAAATAACCTTACAGGTCTTAGAAAATGCTGATGGAATTTTTCTTATAAAGACAATTGAAGAAATCAGAATTTCAAAACAAATGTCACCCAGAGATCCTTAATATCCTCAAATATGAAAAGAACACTTATACTGACAAAGGAAAAATGTTACAATCAAGCTTGAGTAAACTGATATATAATGAATACAGACAAAAACATTGGGAAATGTCTGAACATACTACAAGGTGTAGTAGTTTCTTTCCAGTAATGCAAGTTTTAAACATTTCTGACATAGATAGTTTTTTCTACTGAAAATTTAGTGTTCTGGGACAATGATTTTTGGTAATGGGAGTGGATGTTTAGTGTAGCCTTTCAATATGGACAATATGTGCTTTATTTGTTGAATAGAAGAGATATGCTTTGTGCTGGTGCATTATTTATTTATTTAAATTTAATATTAAGGGAGGCCTGTATTGTATGTTGCATTTTACAGCGATAAACTTGTCTGCATTCTTTATGCTGGGGTACTTTGTTGGTTTGGGGGATTTCTTTTTGTGAGTTGATGGGGGTTTTGTCTGAGCTTTTTTTTCCCTTCTTCCTTTCATAGCAGTTTATATAAATCAGTTCAGAAGAGTAAGCTGCTGGAGAAGATGCTTCACTTGACTGTCCCAGCAGGAGGTTAGTTGTGTCCACACAAAATAAAACTTGAAGAATAAATGCCTTGTGTTTGTAGGGCACCCATTTGTGGGCACCAGATTGTTCCTACACTGAAATCAGATCACTGGACTATAATCAAAGCTGAATGAAAAGGAAAGTATTTCTCTTTCCAGTCATTTCTGTCCACAGAGATTACTCCAGCTTGTACAGATGCTCAGGTCAAGTGGTGGTCTCCATCTTGTGCCCTCAGTGGCTGTGATGATCAACCACGTGGTGATGAGACTCATTTTGATTTGTCTTTCCTGGGTCATTTTATCTTCAAAAGTGTATCTGGGACATGGTTTCTTCTACCTCCACACCTGCAATTGAAGGGGAGAAGGACAATTTGGTGAGTCAGCTACTCTTCACCCAGTATTTTTACAGATAGGTTTCAGATTTACCAAATACCCTTTTTTCCCCCCATGTACTTGTGATTTGACATTTAAAGGCCATATTGTCTGAATTAGAGAAATCGCTGGGTACTGGAATGAGGCATGAGCTGAAAGAAAAAATGATCAGTAATTAGGAAGGTTAATCCACTCATGGCAGAGAAGTTGAGATTTATTCTGGTATACTGCTATTCAGTTAGTGTAGATATAAATAAAGCAACTTGGAAAAAAAATCTCAGAAGTGAGTCCTAGTTACCACGACATGGATTTGGATCATTAGGCTTCTAAACAAGAATAGATATTTAGCAGAATACAAGTTCTATTCATTATATAAATTCTCTAATTTTATTTCTTACTCATTTTTCAGTTACGGAGTATCTGCTGTCTGAGTTGTATCTACATCTTCCCAACCATAACACCATAAAAAACCATCCTTAAGAGCTCAAAATAGGAGGGAGAGAATATCAAAACATCCACCTTCCCTTTGCCTTGTTGAGGAACTATCTCCATTGCAGAGATTAGATTTCAAGCAGAAATGCAGGCATATTTTTGTAAATAATTATTTTCTACTGTTTATCCTGCTAAATATAAATGCATAGATGCATTATGACAAGAATGTTTTTCATAAGTATGTCAGAAGTGTATGGTCCTGTATTTCAAATTAAAGTTGCCTTTGGCAAACTGTCTGCTTTCCTTATCACTGTCTGTAATAGGGAAACATGCGGAAATCTCAGCTAGGTTTACAGACGGTATGGTCAGCTGTATTAGAAGTCTCTACTGTCCAAAGACAGGATCCTATGGTGTTTTCTCACTCTCTTCTTGTTTGTCATTTGCTGTACAGTTCAAATCAAAATGAAATTATAAATTAGAACAAAAAAACAGCAGAGGGACCCACCCCCAATTAATATTAATATTGTTAATATTATCAGGCTCAGTGAGTGTCATTAGCAGGATACCTATGGCACAAAAGGAGGCCAGGAGTGCAGCCTCTCCCTGATCACTCCTATCCCTGCTGTCTCCTTGGACTTGTGCCTGGCATTGGCTTGGGGACAATGCTTGGGGTGCCGGGGGGGCTGCAGGGCTGCTGCCACAGGCATAATTTGACACACTAAAAGTTAAGCTGAGACACCAATTGTTTTCCTTGTTCTCTACCAGACTCTGTGTTTTCTGACTAGGGAATAGGTTTCTTTAGGTCCTCTATTTATTCTCAGTCCAGAAATAGATTTTATGCTCAGGGCCAGGAACTGTTACAAGATTTCTGTCCCATTTTTTTCCTTGACTTGTGTCACATTTCATCTGCATCTATATTTGAGTAAACTTTAGGTTCCTGAGCAGTAAATAGAGGTTTGTAAATGCTGATAAACCAGGTTTTAGGTTAGAAAATTATTCTAAACTTCAATACTTATTCGAGTAAAATGATATTTTGCATTGCCAAACCTTGTTGATGGAGAGAAGAAAGAAAGGGGAGGAAAAGGAGAAGGGTTTTAAACTCAAAAAGAAATCTTGGCCTGAAAATTTTTAAGTGCAGAAGGGTTTTACTGCCTCATATATGTTTTATGAAGTATGGTTTCTATATTCAGACTTTTAAAAGATATTTATGTTTTTCCTTTCTGTTATGATCCTATTACCTTAAAAAGTTGCTTTGGACAGCTAGATATTAGCCATGATGGGGTATATCTCATTTGGTAATAGTGGTCCTTTTACAACACCTAAAGGGTATAACAGAATGAAGTATGCTAATTGGACACCTGAATAACACGTCCATAACAATTTCATTTTACTTGTGTGTAAATAAAACTCTAACATGGTGTCAAAACTGGCATAACACAGAATTTTTGTAGTCTAGGTTCCATGGAAATGTAGTTAAAAATTGATCTATGATCTAAGTGCTCATTCCCAGAGGTGCAACCTTGGAGGAGAACAAGCAGGAGATGCAGTGTTTCCTCAGAGGCACTGAAGCATCAGCAACTTATCAGAATGCTTTGGCGGTAAGGCATTTTACAAAGCCACCAGGAAGGAAAAGGAGGATGCCCAGGGTGATTCCCTACTTACCACCCCTCATTGTGGATTTTATTTCTAGAGGAACAGATGATTGGGCCCAAAAGTCTGTGATCCCAGAGGGCCCCAGGAGTGCTGAGTGGGGGAGCTCAGGGACACAGCTCAGGGCCATATGACTGCTTGTTCACTCCTCCCCTCTGGAATGAGGGAGAGAACTGAAAGAATAACAGTGAGAAAACTCAGGGGCTGAGATACAGGCAGTTAAATAGGTAAAGCAACAGCTGCACATACAAGGAACACAGAACAAGGAATTCATCCCCTACTGCCCATGGACTGGTAGGTGTCTCAATTCCTTCTTCCCCCAGCTCTGTGTGCTGAGCATGGCCTCACATGGTCTGGGATATCCCTTGGGTCACTTGGGGTCAGCTGTCCTGGCTGTGTCCCCTCCCATCTCCTTGTGCACCCCCAGCGCCTCACTGGTGGGGTCAGGTGAGGGCCAGAGGAGGCCTTGGCTCTGTGTAAGCTCTGCTCAGCAATGACCAAAATATCCCTGTGTTACCAGCGCTGCTGCCAGCACAAATCCAAAACAAAGCCCACACTACCTACTAGAGAAAATTAACCTAACCCCAGGCCAAATGAGCACCAGTGTGTATGCATATAATGCTTTTTCTGTGATAGTTTCACCTGGGAAGAGGTCTAAAAGGAGTATCAATAACATCTGTATAGACAGAGTGATCAGCCAGCTAGAAGGTGGGGGAGAAAGGCGCTGGAAGATACTATCTGGACTTGACGAGAAACCACTGCAGAAAAAGCAGATATTCTCTAGGCTGGCAAATTAGCACCCACATGGAATAGTGTGTTATTAGGTAGTGTGGAGGGATAGAGGGCTCACCAGGGACTAGCTTGATAAAGCAGCAATGTGTCCTGGCAATGTGACCTGGCAGTCACATCTGTACCCCATGCCAGGAATGTTAGTAGCTGTGATCTGTGTCCCCTCAGAGAGAACTCTAGTACACAAATCTCTCTGGCACAGGCTGGATTATTCCTCACAGCCGCTTCTCTGTCCTCCTGAACTGGCTGAAGTCTCACATAAAATAACTAGAAGCAGAAGGATGCACAGATTCCACATGGGGACAAAACAAAGGGCAGGCCTTCAGGTGAAGTGGACTGCATGGAAAACACATGGAGCATTGAAGGTGAAGCTGCGGCATCTCCACAGGCATCAGGAGGGAAGTGAATTTGCTACAAAATGACAGTGCTGGCAAAACCGTTGGGAGGGGCACACCAGCCTTCTGAGCAAAAAAGGATAACAAGAACACAGTCCTCACTGGGGCCAAGTTTTTGACTATATGCACTTAAGGTGAGCCTGGAATGCCTTCTCTCATCCTTGCCAGAAGTCCATAAACTTCATTGGGACAGTATTGTTGCTCTCAAATTAATTTGTTATTTGTTCTCTGCACAATCTGGAATGATGACACCTGGATGGAAAAAAAAGACTAAAACTTGTGTAAGAAGAGACAAGACTGCAATTTTTTATCACTTTGGATGCCTCAAAGGAGGCAGAAACAAAGCAAGGAAATAGAAATGAGAATTTTTCAGGGTTTATGCCAAAATGAAGATTTCAAATTAATCATTCTGCTCATTACCCCATAGATACCAAAAATGACAGCAAATATTAGAATAAGGAATTGACCATTTCTGGAAACCTTAGGCCTTGAGATGTTGGTATCATCAATTTCTCTTTATGGATGTGAAACCTGAAGTTTCACAAGCCATGGAGAGAAGAATTCAAGTCTTCCAGTGGCTTTGCATAGACTGATCTGGCCCATGAAAGCTAATATTTGCAGCAGGAAAAAGTGTGCTCTGATGGATGTGTGCTAGCAGCACTGGTTGGTTGGAACTGAACTAGTTTAGCCATAGGATCAGAGTTAACAGGCCAGGCAGACACTCAGCTGCAGGGAGCAATCAAAGGGAAAAGGTTTCCAAGGGTAAAAATAAATAAATATATAAATCAGGCCTTAAGTATAATTGCAAGCTAAATACCACTCAGCACTTGTAAGTCAAAATCAATGCTTCTAAATGCCATCTTAAGAAGAATGAGTTGAGAGCAAGAAGATGAAGAAAGGTCTCAAAAAACTCCCGCAATAACCAGTTCAAAAGATTTCTGTTTGCAGGGCATTTATTCATCTTGCACAGTAGATAAACTGATTTGATTTGCATCAAAGTGTAGTGTTAATACAGCATAAGAATGAATTCATATGAATTCTAAGTGAAGCAGAGAAAAGGGAGAGAAGCCTCACGGTGCTTGAAATGCTGGACGGATCTTTCAGGTGAAGTGTTCTTTTTAAACCTTAAGTAAAAGCAAAAACTTAGATTGGTCTTCACTCCTTTATATCATCCTCACCCACTGCTGGTGTTTGTGGTGCAGGAACCGATTCAGCTCAGGTGGGCCTGTGCAGGTGAGCAGGAACAGCACTGCATTAATTTCAGTCTCTGCCTATAACCTAGGAGTGGGCAAGGAATGCCTTCAGGTACAGAGGCAGCTTCTCTGAAACTCAGTACTTAGGGTGGAGTGATGTGATGCTGAATTTCCTCTTACTAGGCAGTGAAAAAAGATGAAGGCAGAAAAACTTATGCTTTTGAAGCAAGCATTATACATAAACCAGTGAAATCTTGAGAATTTAGTTGGGATGAATATATAAGATTCTGCACAGAGCTGTGGTTTGTTGCTTTGTAGCTGGCTCACTGCCAGGAAGTTTCTTAACTCCTTTGGGGCAGAAGATGTAAAAAACATTTTAGAAGCTATGAAACTCAGTCTTTACAAGTGAAATATTTCCCCAGGATCTGTTCCTCCTTGGTGAAATGGATATTGCGTTTTGGAACACAAGTTTGTGGAACTTTAAAAGTTTCAAAAGAGGTTCTTCAGCCTAGGAAAAGCATTCAGACTCACTTGGCTTTGGACATCTTGCTGCCAGTTCCCCATGAGAGCACAGGGTGCTGTGATGCACCCTCTGGGAAGTTTTCACCTCCCTGCTGATACTTGGTTTCACTTGTCACTAACTGGCTTTCATCATGCAGAGGTAATTGCAAATACTTTATATGGAATTCTGCATAGCTGAATGATAATGAACCTGGTTACTCTATCAAAATGACAGTAAAGGACATTTTATGTTGCAGTATACTGTAGAAAACAGTGGACAAAGGTGGAACTGCAGTGCACTGTCACTGACAGAACTGGTTTATAATAGTAGCTGGGTATAACTGAAAACTGGATTTTTCTTTAACTGCTCTCTTTCAAAGAACATTGTATTTTTTCTTTACCAGAAATTTGCTAGTGTGCCATAAAGTTAAATGCAAGAATGACTGGAACAGTTATGAAAAATGTAGTTTACTTAAAATAATCTTCATGTTATAACCCACCAAGAGTAACCCTCATGGGTAAGAGACACAGAAGGCCTCATTGGCTTAAAACACTGGGATTAGGAGGTTGTTAATCGTTCACTTGCACAAGTGTAGCCCAACAGAAAATAAATTTGAGAAACCTGGCCTGCCTTTTTGGCTCTGCCCATTACCTACTGGTTATCTGTCTCATTTCTGCTTCCTTATCTGAATTAAGCCCCCAGCCTCAGCCTGCTGCAGAGTGGTTGGATGCTTACATTGCAGAGTATTTCGAGCACTATTGACCAGATGGCCTCATCTTCATGGGATGGGAGTTTGTTGAGTCTGGGGAGGAAAAATAAACACCTCCTGATGTGTTCCAGTATAGGGGTGTTGTCAGCTCATGGTGCTGACACTGCCCTGAGCTGGCCAGCTAGCAGTCTTCTGAGGAGCAATGTGTCTCCTCATCTCCATCTTCCAAAAGTTGCAGGCAAAGTAAGAAATGCACATACTGTGCACTATTTGGAGCCTAACACTGTGGAACAGTGGTTACAAGAAAGGGGATATGGTCTGCACAACCCAACCTTTGAGCTAAGACAAAGAGCCTGTTCTTAAAGCATCTTTGAGATAAGATAAACAGCCTGTTCCTAAAGTATCTTTAAGTCACAATAAACAGTTTGTTCTCAAGATATCCTTGAGGGACTGATAGTAAGGAAGTTAGCCTAAAGTTATTACTGTAAGCAAAATGATAAGTTAGATGCTGAAACTGCAGGCAAAGAAGACGTGGATGTGCAGAGATGGCATCAGTCAATGAATGCTAATCTTGAATTGCGCGAATAGTACATGTTAACCAATTGCTTTAAGATACATGGCATGTGGACAGTTAGATGTGGTATAAAGATACCCCAAAATCCTGCATTAAATGAGCAAAATTCATAACTCGTATTGAGTCTGTGTCTTGACTCTGGCCAGTTTCCTACATAACACCAGCAGTTAATAGGACTATTGATAAAGTAATTGATATTCTCAGATGTTTCAGCCATCTTTAGGGTGCTGTAGTTAAGGGTCAGATCAGATTAGACTTCAGAGGTTATGTTATAGCTCATACATGTGTAGCTGAGCTGTAATCTCCTGCATCTTTTATCATTTGACATTTCTTTCGATTTCTATTAATTTTACTCTTTCCTTTTATCTCATTCATTTCATTCTTCTCTGCAGCTTATGTACAGGGCTGTCCTTGAAATAACTGTTAGCCAATGATTTTGGGTTCTGCATCAGTTGCCTGCAGCACAGGTTGCCTGTTGGCTGTCACCCAGTGTTGGTGTTAGTAGCACACAATGAGCAAAGAGGTGCATTTTGTAGGTCTGTTATATAAAAGCTAGGGAAATGACAGGAACCCCCGAGAAATCTAATTGAGAGAAGGAGAATGAAAATAAAAAAGTAAATCTCCTGGGGAAACCTTTATCTATTGACCATATTGATAGGACTGTATCAGAAATTACAGCAGTTCTGTTCTCTCCATTTATAACTGTATTGGCATTTAGTCAGTTAATTCATATTTTTTGGGCTTCCTAGAAAAATTCACACTGAGGTGGGACTTAGTGCATGTGTCCTAAACCGTGGAGTACTAGGACTCCTATTAAAACTGAAAAAATTATATTAATTTTTTCTAAGGTTGTTAGAGAATAATGAAGATTTTATGGGTTTTGTGTTGTCATGCTTGCTGTCAGCCAAAAGCAGCTGATTTATCCATTGCAGATTCACCTTTTCTCACTAGTTCAGCAAAACTGCTTACCTACATGCCTGCTGTGAGCTGTGCATCAGAGCATTTGTGTAGCAACCTGCTTTACTGCAGTCTCTGTGAAAAGAAATTATGAAAAGTATTATGTATTTTTGGGGAGAAAATCTGATTGATATCACCCCCTTCTTTAAATGGAATTTACAGAAAGTGTTTGTTTTCTACTGTCTGTAAGAATCTAATTTGTGCCTTATGTTACATCTGGGCAGACAGTTGCAGTAAAAGCCTGATGCAGAGCTCCTGAGGGAGTTCAGCAGCTGTGTTGTCTGCCATGACCTCGGCCCAGGACTTGGTCATTTACTGGAAGTGTGGCATTTTGGGGAAGAGGGTTTAAGTGTGCAGGTATTTGTCATACTGGCCCCAGAATAAGCCAATACAAAGTAAGGCAAAGTAAATTTCTTAAGAAAGAAGGTATTTGTTAAACTGTTGTGTCAATAGTTTGTAAAGATTTGACTCCGTAGTGCTTCAAGTATATGAAGAATGGTGTGGAAGAAAAACAACAAACAGGAAATTCAGCATATATTAACAAGTAAGTACTTTGCAGGATTATGAATTGCAAAAAATAAGAATAGCAAAATTTAAAGCAGCAGAATAATTTGTTGGGTCAAGTGTTTACTGATGGCTGTGGATGGAGGTGATAGCCATGCTTTAGTTTGTAATTCAAACTGTTGGCAGCAAAATCCAGAGCTGTGCAACACCTTGTATTTCTATTTTCTATTTTGTAGAAAAATGAGATATTTTGGCATCTTTCCTTCCTATTTCTCATCAATTAGTTAAAATATTTTAAAACCTGATTTTGGAAAAAATTAAAGTGTTGCCTTCTTTGGGTGAGCTTATGGCTAAATTTGAGCTCCTTCAGCCAAGCTGCCAGCTCCAGAAGCAGGAGTATGGGTGAACTCGACTGCTGCATGTTGACTTCCCATCTCCCAGAGTGATGGCTAGGGAAGAAGTACTGTCGGAAGTTTTTGGTCAGCTCTAGGAGTTGATTCTGTGTATGCGATAGGAGGACACGGCAGTTCCATTCTGCAGCTTGTATGAAGCAGAAGTTCAGAACTGAATTCAAAGCAGAATTTCTTACTGGCATCCCACCCAGCAGATGAAATTTGATTTAATACAAATGACTTGAAACAAGATCATTTGGTTTTGGTTTCTCATAAAACTCTACATTATTTAAACCAATATTTTCCTAAAGCTGTATTTTTCATGTAGAAATTGATTTTGATGCCTTTTTGGCACTACCTGAAAATAAGGAGAATAGAAAGTGGATATATTTATGGAAGAGCCTTCAGCTACATTTAGGGAAGACAAACCCACCCCCCTGCCCCCCCCAGGGGCTACACCCAGAAATGGACAATAGCTTACGAGTTTTCACACTTTTATAAGTTTGGTCTATTTGCATATTGGAGAATTATCTTTCAATTGCAGCTTCAGGTAATTTTACCCCAAGTTTACTCCCCCTCAACTCACTTCTGTTTACATTTCTTGGGGCCTGAGACAGTGAAGTATCCTTGAAACCCAGGCCTAGGGAGGAATTTTTTGTCTAACCAAAATGTGAAGACAGTAGCTGACACTGTATATGGAATTTAGAGTTATACACTAAAGAATTACAGGATTACAAATATATGAAAAATATAGAAGGTAAAATCTGAAGGCATCAATTTAGTAGTTGCAAAAACATGAAATAATAGTGTCTTGGTAGAAGCTTGCTATTCTGCTGCCCTCCTGTATGTTAGTTCTCCAAATATTTTAGTCTTACCTCCAAATGTTTAAAGATAATTTAATTAGCAGCAAGGGCTTCTCCTATCCTTTCTCCTAGGAAAATCCCATGCAGTTTTATTAAGATGGAAAATGGAAAAGGATAAATATCAATACTATAATTTTTAATTCAGTATCACACTCTCCAGTTTCTCATTATCCTCCTTGTAAAGGATTCATAGCCAATAATTGTCTGTGAAGAACAAATTACTCCCCTGTTCCCAAATCTCCCACACTTATCCTTGAGATACATTTGCTTTGGATTAAGACTTTCCCCTACTCAGTCTGCAAAAATGTCTCTTTCTCCTTGGCTGTTAGGAGGCAGAAGAGATGAAGAACTGAGAATGTTATCTCTGCTCCTTTTCTCAGGCTGGGGAAAACCCTCAGGAAGAGTTTGCACTCAACTTAGTCCTTGAGAAGCCACCAAGATCAACCCAGGAGCAGATGCCAAAGCTATGTGCCCATCAGGGCTGGTCTTCTGTTTTAACACTTGTGAAAATCAAAGATCCGAGGTGAGCTCCTAAACTCAGTGAAGAAGGACAGGCTGTGCTTGGCACTTCTCTCCCGTGCAGGGACATGGAGGAAAATAGCCCACTGTGCACTTGACATCTTGTAAAAGGCTTGTTTTGGAGTATGAAGAATCTTCTGGTTTTTCTGGTCCTCTCCTGGACCATGGATGGCTAAAATAAATCCTGCCCCTTAATCTGTTAGACATTGTAATGTAAATTTGCTGTGTCCTGGCTCAGCAAGACTTGATGAGTATTTGTAGTGCAAGAACAGATGGGAACCAAAATCCAACTAGAAAACTTTTAATGAAGAGGCTTGCAGTCTGTGCCAGGGCTGTTTGTGTCCTGCTTGTTCCAAATCACTGTGGGCACGAGCTGCTGCTGTCTGTTGCTCACCTGACACAGCTTGTCTGGCAGGTGGGTGCTTAAATGATGGTGATGTTGATTCAGCAAGACACTCTAGGGAATCTGGTAGCGGTGAGTAGATGACTGCTCTTAAAATCGCTTTGGAAAGTGTCAGCATAGGAGGTTGTCATGGTTTAGATGACAGGTATCTGCTAGGGAAGACAAGAGTCTCTTTTGAAAATTAGGAATGTAGACTCCCTCCCTCCAAATTATTATGATTCTGAAATTAATGGGCTTTCAGGCAAAGGTATGGGAATAGGAATGACAATTCTTTACTGGTATGTTTAACAAGGCAAACAAACTACAACAACTACAGCAGTAAAATAACAATCAGAACAAGGGTTTTCCCCTTTGGTATAGTTACAGCCACAGGTGGCTGGGAGTGCTGGTGGCTCCCAGTGGACAAGGCGGGTGCAGTGATCCTCATGCAGCTGCAGGGGCGCTCTGGCATGGGCTCAAGGAACACGAGGCAATAGTGGCTCAGCCGAGACTGGGAGCGATGGAAGGAATATAACTCCCGAGGCTGAGCAAGGTGTACTAAGAGTCCATGTTGTTGGCTGGAAACCGTGGGGATGTCCAGGTGGGCCTGGGGTGCGGAGGGTCGAAGGGCAGGGAGACTCCGGATCAGCACTGAAGAAGCGATGGGATTGCAGCAGCAATGGCTGCTGCAAGCAGGGCAAGGCAGCGAGAGACTAGCTCTGAATTCCCAGACATAAAAGGGAAAAACTGAAGGCAGGCAAAGGTTCTAAAAGAACGTTCCCTTCTCTCTCTGCAGAGTGAGCCCTTAGTGTCCCCACCCTGCCTTTTTACCTGGGTTGGCCCAAACTCTTTGTTTTCCTCAAGTACCCCCAAGCACCCACATTTGAGTTTCTACAAGACTAATGGTAAAAAATTCTACTGATAAGAAGAAACAATTTTAAAAACAAACAAAAAACCAACAAACAAACAAAAAAAAGAAAAAAAAAAAAAGAAAAAAAAAAGAGAAAAACCAACCCCCAGTTGAAGTGTAGCCATTTCTCTGCTACGTTAAGGCTCAGTCAGTGCTTTTTTGGCTCCCTCACAAGCTCCCACCCCCTGAGATAGGTTTGCTGCATGATGAATGGTACATCATAAACATTTCTGTCATGTTGGAGTGTAAGAGGCAGGAGTTTCTCTGAGCTCCACAGAGGAAGAAAGGGATACAGACATTGAATTAAAATCTTTAGAGATATTGGAATGCACTGGACTGCATGGACATAGAGTGGAGATATAAGTACAATTTCTAGTTGTAATTTTAAATAGATAAGTGAGTAGGTAGGTAAAATATATCCTAAACAGTTTAGAAAGGCTTTGTACCTTAGAAAAACAGGAAGCCTTTGAAACACTGACAATCCTATTGCCTAGTTCTGTGGCCTGTCTCCAAGACATAACAAAAACATAGTAAAAACATTGTTTGCATTTTAGGAGAAAATGAGATAAAACCATTTACATAAAAAAGATAGAGTGTTTGCATAGAATATTGTTTGCATTTTTAAGATGGAACAAATAGAAATTACATATGTGGATAGATAGAAAATATGCATAAATATGCGGAGAGAGAAACATCAGGAATATAGGGTTGCAGCTGAAGTGCAGCACACAAAAAGTGATAAATATATTTTGTAGAGGTGACAGGAACCAAGATATCCATAAATATCTTTTAGAACTCCTGCCAGTCACCTGGACTAGGAAGGCAAATTACTGCCTCTAATGAATGTCTAGACTACTCGATGACTGTAAAACAGGTAAATCTGAAAGGATGGTGCTATCTTAGGTATACAGTGGTATTGCAGTAGACCTCTCATTAGGGGTATAAATGATCCAAAACACAGACATTTAACAACATGAAAAGGGTCCCAGTTTATTCTTCTTTATAGTTTAGCCATTGTGACTCAATTACAGCAAACTCCTAGCGCAGGGTCCAATTGCAGACTCTGATTGCTGGCTATTTCCTGCTGGGCTATGACTGCAAGGATTTCTTGCCACCTCTGAATGCAGGCTTTTACCGAGCTCAAATACAACTGCAAACTCCCACTGCTGGCTCTAACTTCATCAGAACCAGACTGATATCATAGCAGATCTTTTACATCAGCAGTAATGTTCTTCCTTTTTTTCATTCTTTTCTGTGTCTCTCTGGATAATTCCTACTTCCTCAAGGTCCCCTTCTTCAAGGTTCCCTCTAACCAACCAACCAACCCACCCCTTTTATCACACTTATCTTTATTACTCAGAGCTGTGACCCATTAAGGGCAAGGCTGTACAACTGTGATTTATCAGAGTGAGGCTACTGGTTATCCCATACAGTGGAGTTTTCATGTCTAAAAACATTGATAGTCTGTTATTGGAGTCTCCTTCCTCCTGTTGCTCAAGACCATGTGTTGCTCTTTCCTTATTGGAAGTTGCAATGAATGTATGTCAAGTATGTTTCTTTATAGACAGGAAATATACTCAAATTATATTAAATTAGACTTTTCTTACAAGCAGGGAGAAAAGGGGGTTATGTAAAGGCTCTGTGTACAGAGGTAGACCAGAAATAGTTTGACTTTATTGTAAGAGATTCTTAGGGGTGCGGACGGTCTGGGACACAGCAGAGACCTCTCTATAGTCAAGTCAGATGTTAGTAGTTCATTTTAGGGCGTGGGTGAGAGAGCCCTGCTAAGAGCCAACAGATGAGGCTCAGAGCAGGCTCAAAGGGAACAATAGAAAAAGGGGTAGAACATGAATACATGAGTTCAGGACTTAAAATAGCTAAGAGAGAGAGTAATAGAACAGAAGTAAGAGAGCTGGAAAAAGAGGCCAAGCTCTCTTGAACAATGGTTTATATAATCTATACATTGAATATTCTATTCCTTCACCAACCAATCTTTATAAGTATACTAATACAGTAACATTTGAGTACAGCCTATAGAAATTGCGGCTTCGGACCCTTCCTTTTAAGGCTGAGGAGAAGGGTCCCAGCCTAGTTTTATTGGGGGGAAGAATGTGGTTTGGCTTGCCAAACCAGTTTCTTTGAATTATTCAAACAGTGCTTTAATTTGTATTTCTTCCTTAGCCTCTCTGGCTAAGCAGTCATATCTATAATTCCTTTCTGATTCTACCTTTCCAACACTTTAGCTTGGTTGCAACTTTCAAATTAACACTCTGGCATGTCGGGTTTCTTTCCCTTCCTCATGAGTGGTACTGGCTAGCCTGGAAGAATGCCCCTTGCTGGGAGGGGGATGTTATATGTGTGTCCTAATAATTGACTGGACACTGTTATATGTGTGTCCCAATAATTGACTGGACACAAGACCAATTAAACCATATTGGAATTTATTAAGCAAGCGACAGTAAACAAAACAGCGCTGTGCAGCTGGGGAGTCTCCACTCCACCACAGCTTGCAACTACTACTCAAAAGTATCAGCTTTTTATACTCTGCGATGTCTTGTGACACATATACTTTTCTGTTTCTCCTGCGTTTGCGCGAGGTGTTGCTGGGGGGGAGGATCTTTGTCCACTTCCGGGTAGGTGGTCGTAGGAATGAAGCTTTACTGCAAAAACTGGTTTAGTTTTAGTTCTTACTAAGAACTTTTAGTTCTGGTTATCTTT
>VWZN01016126.1:0-52205 GCA_013396955.1 Regulus satrapa
AGGGATTTCCTTTGTTTTGTTTTGCTGTAAGTCAGACCACATTAAATCCAAACTGGATGTCATAAAGCTATGCCCTAAAGCTAAGCAAAAGATAGTGGCTGAATGAGGGAATTTCTGTGTGAGATTTTATTGTCTTGATACAGTAGATCAGAATAGGACCAGAAAACTATTTTATTGACTTAGGAAAACTGCAAACTATTTGTGATGGGTTTTATGAACTTTTTACAGTACAATCTTTTCATGGATTTCTTGAAATGTTTTGATTTATTGTCAGAAAAGCCTAGAGTTATCTTTCAAAAATAAAGTAAGAAATCAGTTTTCATTCAATTACTGCTAGTAAACTCTCACTTGCCACATTAATACCATTATCTTATTCAAAAAAATGCCAGGTAAAGTGATTTAAATGATTATTATTAGAAAAAAAAAAAAAACCAAACCAGCAGCAGTTGCCATACAAAGTAATGCAAGACATAAAATGAATGAAACACTAAACCTCGTAGCATAAATCTAGGACAAAATTGCATCATTGACAAATGCACATGAATAACCAGGACACACATTTTTGAATCTGAGAACGAAGAAATCTATGTATTGAAAAGTCAGTAGCTGCAAGCACTAACATTGAATGTTAAATTAAATTTAAATTAACTAATGATCCATCTAGAATGGATTTAAAATAAAGACAGATCAATTACCAAGGGTGTGACCCTTGTATGCATATACTGTCTAAAATATCAGATCTTGCAAATTATGATTCTCCTGGGAAGAAGAACAGACACTTGAAAGAGCACTCATGTCACATCTTTAGCCATTGCATTATTGTGTCAGCTGCTTATCTGTTTTCCTTCTGAAGTAGATAAAGCAACACAAGTGCTTCTAGATCTTGCTTCATGCTTTCTTAACCTATGTGTCTTTGATAGGATGAATGATCTTTTGAAGGTAGAATCTTAAGGGACTGGATTAACCTACACTGTGGTATTAGGAGCAAAAATGTGAATTTAACAGCAGAAAGTCTAGGTGAGATGAATCATACCTCAGGAGTAGTTTTATTTTAAAATATATTTATTTTTTGCTTTTAAAAAGGGATTCTAAACAAGATTATATATTAACTGATAACATATTCCCAGTATGTCAAAAATATGTATTTTTTTTTCTTTTAATTCTTTAAAATTTTATTTCAAATTTCCACTGGGAATAGAGATCTAGCCTGTATTTAAGCAGAATTATTTTGTGGTGAATATTATGGTCTCAAAACAGTTAGTGGGCAAACCTGATTAGTTTTTGAGTTGTCCAGGATTTCACGGTTTAACCGCAGCTAACAACTAAGAACCACCCAAATATTCACTCACTCCCCCTGGTAGACACCAGTAGCTGTTATGAGGAGAATAACTCCATCCCAGACAAAAACCAGCACAAGGGACAACACCCTTCAGGTTTTTCAAGAAAAAGTTGTGATTATTCATGGTTTGGACCTATTTTTCACCTGGTATAAACCACTGAGATCTATCTAGGTGAGTCTATCCAGGTCTTTAGATATGGATCATAAATCCTAGGTAGCTGCATTTTCCTGTCATTGCAAGAATGATCACATTTTTAGAGTAATTAAAGAAAGATTCCCTATTTCAGCAGGAATATTAGTTCACAGTGCACTTTTTCTCCTTATATATATGTGAGGAACAGGTGGCATATTTTAAATGTCATTTATGTCTTACTTTTTGTGATCACAGATTGTCATTTAAAATCTGGAAAGAAGAGTAAGAGCACAGTGATAACAAAAAAGGTACTAGAGTAATTATATAGCAGCTGGTAGATGATAAAATTATGTGATTCAATTGTTTGCCTTTTCTACTGATCTTTGGCAGCCATGGAATTATAGACCAAGGAAAAGAAAAATTGCAGATTTTTCTGTAGATCTTGGCATCCAAAGTAATGGAAGAATTGCTAAATGAGATGTTTGGAATAATATGCTCAGATTAAAAGACAAACAAAGCATATTTTTTCTTTATTATAATCTTAAAAATGTTTAGACAAATAAGAGGCAAGAAATTTTGCAAATTGAATAGATAAAAGGAAATTTTCAAAATTATTCATGAGTTGAACTACTTTTTTTTTTTTTTTAAACTGCAAATTTCAAAACAAACACAGAAAATGTTCATGTTTGCTTAGTTATTTTGTTTGTGGTTTGGGTTTTCGGGGTTTTTTTTAGTTGTTTTGAGGAGGTGCCTGTAACACATAAGGTAAAAATATCTTTTAACATAGAACAAGACCAGAGACAGTAGAAGATTCCACAACAGGAAGCAATGTTGCACACAAAGCAAATTTAGAAAGGGTTCATATTTTCTCATTCTTAACAGTGTCAACATTGGGGTGTTATCCTTTAAGATAGGTAGCCAAATGAAGATAAACTGTACTACTTCATTATTTGTCCTTAGTATGAGCAATCTTCTTTTGTCAATTCTTTCTTCTCCTTTTTGCCATCTGTTTTCATTAGCTACTGGTCAGTTGTTATTGCTTTCCTTTGTTTCTGACAGTGTTTCTTATTGCAAGTTTTCTGTTTCCTACTGATTTTGATTCAGTTCTCACACTGAGAGATAACACTTATACTGGACACATGAGACATGCCAAAAGCCTTCATTTGACACAGAAAACACACTTACAAAAATGTATTTTATACTTCTCTATCCTTCTTCACAGTAGTTCTTAAATGATTGGGACAAGAAAATAAGTGACAGAAATTTATTTTATATAGAGCTATATAATATAATTAAAACAAAATGTTACTGATATGTGAGATGAATTATCAAATAAAACACAAATGCATAGTTTCAATCTCATTTCATCCTAAGTGCTAAACAATTTTCCATTTCATATTCGGTTAGCAAATATAAATATACAAATGGTCAAAGTAGTACTACATTTTGTCTACTGCATCTGAGAACAATTTAAAAACTGTTTGATAGGGATCATGAAACATCTTTATCTGCTGAATACTGAATATCACATCTAATCTAGTTGTGGAAACTTCCTCAATGCTTGCTGGAGAGCAAAGAAGCTTTACAAGGTAGTTTATACCCAAAATTAAATGCATGAAGTAGAGGGGATTGCCTAGTCTCTTTGTCTTCACTTATTCCCTAGGGAGTTTTAGGTTGGTGTGTTATAGGGCATGTATTCAGCAATATAAAATGTGATGTGGTACATGGACTAGTCCTAACCTTGTTAGACATGTGTTTAGCACTTCACACTGTAGCCATCTACAAGGTAGATGCAATATAATCGTGTGTCATTTGCAAGGCTGTCTCAGGAGATCTTCTGGGTGAATTGTGCCACTCTTATTTATGAGTAATTACCCTTTCACCTATAAGAATGCTCAACTTCTACTTTTTCAAAGTACATGAAGCTCTTGTGGAACAATTAACTGTTAAGTACTTAGCATAACTGTGGCTGCCATTCACTTGTCAATATGCAGTATTTGCATGAGTTCAACATTTGGTCTTTTGAAGCATAGTGAAGCAAACCAGCTAAGATTGCCAGGATAACAAAGGGTTGTAGCAGCTGTGATGCTTATACTTCTCTTCAGACACAAGGAAGGATTTTTTGTATGCTGATCTCTAAATAGAGATACACAATAGAAACCATTAAACATTCATATGATGAGAAAGATTTCAGAATCTTTATGAAATTATCATTGAAAATGTCTTTCAACATGTCATGTAGGCTTTCCTGGAAGAAAGATGTCTCCTTAATTTTCATAACACAATCATGTTAAGAGCCACTAACTTTAACATTCCTCCTGTCCATTTCAACTTCCTGTAAAATTTCATAATAAAATGTACCAGAGAGCTTAAGATTCTTCACTGCAATATTTTTGTGACTTGCAGTCTGTGTGTATTTATCATAGTGTGAGAATGCTGTGCGAACTCTAGAATTTTTAGAGGAATGTGTATTTATTTATCTGCTTATTTATTTATTTTAGCTTATCTCTTAGACCAGAGTTTTCTTTGCTTAATTCCTGTTTCCCCCTCTCATTTTCTTTTTAAATTGATGACTTCACCAATTTACTGATGGAAAAAAAAGTTCTCCCAAGTAAAAAATCAAAATCTCAAACTCAAGTTCAAACCACTCTTTCAACTGTGCATTGGACATCAATTCTTATTGAATAATAGCTTCCCATATACTTTCTTCAAGATGTTAAGTACATTTTCTATTGGACAGTTTAAAGAATTAACACAATTTGGATTGTTAACACCATTAGTAGCCTGTCTCTGCCAAACCACAAAGTTAAGCAAGTTTTTCTTGATGAAGATCTGCCCTTTCCTTAACCTGGGAAAGTAAAGGACTGTTTTCCTACCATGCTTTATCATTAGCCACAAAGAGAGAAGAATGTTTTTATTTCCAAGTGATGCTCATTTTCCAAATTGTGCTTCATATAAATGGAATTTCATGCAACCTACCTCCCCATTGCCTAAATATTCATCCCAGAATATATATATATATATAATATGTATATGGGATTATATATAATCCTATGAAGGATTATAAACAGAGACTGAAAAGCAGCCTGGCTTTTCAGGCAGGCAAAGACTGGCAGCAGCCTGCAAGCTAAAGATGGCCCCAGCCCAGCCCGGCTGCTGCGTGCCTTCGCTACGTTGGCCCAGCCCTCAGCAGGGATTCCAGTGTTCTACTGTGTTTTAATTCTGTCTACCTGCCTGCAGGAGAGTTAACTCTTTGGGACCCAGATTGAGATCTACAGACATCGATCTTCTCCAGAGTGAAAGAAAAGAGAGACTGAGAAAGGACATGTGGAGAAACGGCACTGAAGACATGAAAGCAGAAGAAATCCTCATTTTAGTTGAAGAGTGAAGAGAGTCCTTGAACTGAAATTCTCTTGTAAGCCATAGTGATGGATGCTAATTAACCTTTTAAATAATAGAAAATCATAGAAAGTGAAACAGTTCAATTTGAGACCTGAGCAAAGATTGTAATTTTCTTGGAGCTATTGGAACAGAGAGAGATGAAGTAGTGAGGCCCCCTTGGCCTGAGGGATGGGGTGGCATTTTTTTGTTTCTAGAGACAAAAATTATTTTTAGAAGCAGATGGAGTTTAACTTCTGCATTTGAACATTCATCCTTAAAATATAATAGCCCATGCATTTGACACAACCCAGAAGCTGAGCTTTAAGACAGCTATGAGATAGGAGAGTCTCTGCAAGTGCAGATTTTCCCTGGGCAGATGCACTTTTGAAGATTGCAACCCCAAGAAGGACTAAAAACTAAGTCTTGTAAGGAAGTCTGCATAGTTTTGTCAGTGAGAAGCTCCTTTCTGCGAGTAAATTGAAAGAAAGACTGTTTTAAGAGTGATACACTGACTAGAAATCTTTGAGTTTTGTTTTCTCTACATTATTATGTTGGTGGAAAAGAAAGAAGAGTGTTGGGCGGGGAAGTGTTTAAAAATTTCATGCTAATTCCCAAAATCCAGTTAAATTTGTCAATAAAGTTTTCTTTGTTCTTTTTTGAAGTTTTAAGCCTGTTTTGCTCTTTCTCCTAGTCCTATCTCACAGCAAAAAATAAGTAAGTGATTCTAACAAGTACATAGACATTTAAATACCACTAAAACTATGACACAAGGTCTTCTCTATGATCTTGTAGTTATTTTTTCATGCTGATAGTGCTCAAAGTTTTCATTTCTCCTGTCTTGCTCTGAATGCTTATTGAATAGCTTCATTTAGATAATTAAAAAAAAAAAATAGATAAAATATAAATATTAATGTATACCTAAGTAATACAACTATTAAAGGGGAATAAGCATATTTATGGGCTATTTATGGGCTATTACCTGACTTATTGACTCATGAATACTACGGACTTGACACTCGGAAGTTAATTCCCTAGAGAAATAAATGTATTCCACATGTATTCAAGCAAAAAGCTTTTTCTTTATTCTGTTTTCTAGTGTTTAACAAGGTTATTGGTGCTTTAGTTTACCTTATACACTAATGAATACATGTAAAGACATATATAAATATGCAAATAATATATAAATAAATAAACATTATAAAGGCAATAAGGATTAAGTGAGCCATAATAGGTCAGAATAAGCATAGCTTTTCTATAAATTATTTCTATTTATATATAATTTTAAAAGAAATTTAGTTGCTAAACATTTTCATGTCATTACACAAAGAATAGATTTAAGTAAAATGTTCCTTTGGGGGCCAACTTGAATTAATCTGTGTTGCTGCACATTGTGAAGTAGCCTTGTTTCTTCTGTGATATAGATGTACAAGCAATTTGGATACAAATGAATATTTTCTCTTCTCTGTGAATAGAATTTGATTAGTTTTGGATTTTAGCATTTCTAACCTTTAGGCACATTGCAATCTGCTATAACCTTGGATCCCAAATTTAAAGGCCAGACTTCTTATGCATATATAGAAAATCCAGTGTCTACAAGTGAGATTCAAGAGATGAAAAGTGAACAGCTGTTCACAAAATGAGAATGCCAAGACATGGGAGCACTTCAAGACAAGTATGAAGAACTTGATATTATATATTCACAATAAAGTATCCTCTTCAGGAAAAAAACCAACAGTTCCAGTTCAGCTGTCTCATAAAGCCTCTGCTCCACAAAAACTCTTTATTTAACTCTGCAGTCTAGAGTTCAAAGCATTAGGAGAGAGGAATCTGTTTCCAGATATTTGTGCTTCCTGATTTGGGGTTGTGATTTGATGAAAGGGTTCAAATCAGGTCTGTTTTAAAGGCAAATAAGTATTCTAATCTTTGTAGTACTGGATCATCTTTTGTGAGTTTGTCTTGAAGCAATTTTATTGTGTATAAATTATTAAGTATTCACTGGCATAGGAATGGAAAGAGAGGTTTCCAGTATCCCATGGGAGTACCCTAATCATCAAGATACTGGATATCCTAGTGTGAACTCCTCTCGGTGTACAATTGAACCTATTTCTCTTTGTATAAATAATTAAACCAGATTTTGAAGCAGAAACTTGTAACCTGACTTTTCTGTATCCCAAAGGAAAACACCAAACAAGCTGTACAGCCAGATTTGCAGTTTCTCCTTCTCTTTCTCAGTCCCATTGAATGTTCAACTATTTAATAGGGAGGGAAAGAGTCTCAGCTGGAAAATTGTTAATCATACTAGTTAATAGCCTAGATGTAAGGATATTGCTTTGAAACTTTAACATTTCTTAATTCAATGGTCTGTATAAATTGGACAAAATTGGAATTTTTTTATCCTAAAGGACAAAATATGTTTATTTCCGTTTCCTCTGTATAAAATCTCATATGGCTCAGGACTGAGCTAGCAGGAGGGAGGAAACAGTAAAAAAGACCTTGGACTCTCCCATAGGAATGTCTAAACCCATAGTGATTCTGAAATTGTAGAATAGCACCTTCACGGCCCACAAATCAAATTTAAGTTGCAGAAAGGAAGTAAGAACATGTATGTAGAAACTTATTTTGAATGACTATTTTTAAAGATCAAGTGTTGCATTAAATACCTCTAAATATATGTATTGAAAATATACTTCAATAATCTCAGACTCTTCATTGATTTATGTCTATAAATTGTAAATTATTATGTCTGTATCTCAGTAAGGATCCCTAAAACACCAACAGGATATTTATACAGTAAAATATAAATTATGTACATGAATGTAGATGAGAAAAGAAGGCATAAACAAGCCTGAATAAAGAGAAGGAAGTACTCAAAAGTCTAGTTTTAAGCAATTGAGACTGATAAGTGATTTTCCAAGCAGCTAAGTTTGCTGGGAGCTTTTGATGTATCAAACTCATGTTTAATTGTCTAAGGTGCAAAAAATTTACCAATCCAGTCATTGTAAAATATGAAAGACAAAATTTTATGCATAGGTAAAAATAGAATTTATAGCTGTAACAGAGTGAATTATTGTTCTTTACTGTTTGTGCTTTGGTCAGAAAAATGCCAGTACTATAAATTGCCTAAATAAAAAGGAATTTGATATCAAAGTGAGTTAGGATCTAATGAAGTCAAGATCCTTGTGATAAAGTGACTTTCTTGTCCTCTGTCAAAAGAAGAGAAAACATAAACCACATTCCTTTAGTGAAAGTACAGAAGAATGAAGTTTCATATCTGGTGTTCCAATGGAATCCAGCCAGCAAAAATTTTGACTTGAGCTGAAAGAATCAGACAGAGTTTCCAGAGAAGATTCTACAAGTGGAATTCAGACAATTCCAACAATTCTGGAAAACAAATAGAAGTTTGGAAATTAACTAGTGATTGTAGTTAATAGTAATTGAAATATTTAATAATGTGTGCATCCTAACAGCAGTTGCTGTTTCCTGAATTACCTTTAGAATGATATAATAGACCCACAGATTCAGATGCTCAGTGACTGAGCTTTCCTTAGAAAAAAATGCTGCTCTGGCAGTGTGTTTATGTCACCTTGCATTACATCAGCACTTTGGCTATTTCAGGCCCATCAGCAACAGATTCTGACCAGATTCACAATGAGTTCTCTGAATGTTCTGTTTTACAGATCTTGTTAGAAACTTTAGCAGGATACAACATTGTGGAAAAATAAAATATACTTTGAAAGAAACATGTCTCTCTAAAATGATAAAAATGCAAGTGCCAAATATTAGGATGGAGGAGGAGATTCTCCAGATGCTGCAGTGTGTGATGAAAACTGTGGTGAGGCAGGCTGTCCCTCTGCAGCCCGTGGACGTCCATGATGGACCAGATATCTACCTGCAGTCCATGGATGTCCCCAGAGGAGCAGAGATCCACCTGCAGCCTGTAGGATGCATCACAGCAGAGCCCAAAGGAGACTGTGACCCTGTGGGAAGCTCACAATGGAGCAGGCTCCTGCAGGACCTGTGGATGTGTGGAGAGAGGAGCCCACAGTGAGCATGTTTTCTTGCAGGGCTTGTGAGCCTGCAGGAGACCCACCCTGGAGCAGTTATGAAGAACACGAGCCAGAGAAAGGGGGCTACACTGGAGAATTCCAGAGAGGATGGTCACCTGTGAGAGGTGCCCATGAGAGTAACTGATGAATGACCTCCATGTCCTTATCTTGACCAATGAGTCTTTTGTTATATTTTCTCTCCCTGTCCATCTGTCGAAGAGGTTTTGGTGGGCACCTGGCATCCAGTCAGCATCAACCCACTACATCCAGTGAGAGCATAGAATCTGTGGTCCATAGCACAATAGGATTCACTACAGAAATCACGGGCCTTTCCATGTTTGTTTGGGTTTTTAAAAATTGAATTTTCCGTTATAAACCCAAACCAAAAAACTCAATTTTTTTTGGAGGTAATATAAATATTTAATGGTTTAACATGTAGGACATATCAATTTATTTCCATATGGAGGTGAAATTTTTCTAGCTCTTTTTGTTGCAATTTTTGACTTTTAATTACTGATCTGGGCTATTAAGACAACTTCTGGAAAATGTGAACCAGCCAACTGCAACACCATCAAATTAATAAATCATATTACCTTGCCACTGTGAATTCTGCTCTGCTGCTGCCATAACCAGAGAGCATGTAATTTCGAGTAAGTTGCAAGGAAATAGGCTTATGTTAAAGTAGCAAGATGTTGTTTTACTTGAAGAACCTAGGTTTTAGCCTGTCTGCCTTTCTTTCTGGCCTCATATAATCAGATCTACTGAAGTCAGTGAATAATATGCCCCCTGCTCTTTTTTTTTTAAATTTATTTTTTTGTTATATTTCTATGTTTTAGATGCTTACAGAAGTAAATGGTGTAGTTTTATCAGAATATATTTACATCTCATTTGTTCAATTTTCAGTTCACATTATAGGAGTACTTTAGAATTGTGCATGTGAATTCGCTGCAAGGGTTGCATAATCTAAAACTAAATGAGTGGTTGGGTGAAGGGTTACTTGTAGGATCTTGTGAGGACTGAATGTTCAGTAAAGTACTGAAGTACTGTAGAGTTGCTTTTTTAGCAGTGGGAGATTCTGTCATTCAACTTGTGTTTCTAACAGGACACATAACTTTACAAAAGCAAAAATATTACTTCATTCTCAAAATAAAATGTAAATGCTTATCCACACAAGCTGTATAGGTATTCTCAGACAGTATAAAGTCAGGCTAGCAATCCTTCAGACTGAAGAATCTGTATCTAAAAGGAGCTTGAAAACAGTTCAGCATAAATTGTTTTTGAAACCTATTTTGAGGTAAATTTGAAAGAAGAGTGCAACATGGATGGAGATACTAACATATAGGTAGTTCCAGGGGGCTCACTAATGGTTGAAATGCTGAAGGTAGCCAAGAAATTAATTATTAAATACATGAGGAAAGATGTCACCACAGACCACTACAGACTATAAAAGAACAGCCTGGCCTAGTTCTAAACTACTTAGTTTGAGTATTTGTTGCCTACAACATGGGCTAAATATTTGGCTCTGAGATTATTTTGAGAATGGTGGTGAATTCTTCATAACGTCTTCATGTTTACAGAGGTTACCCAATCTATGCTTAGTACAGGATTCTGCCTTAGCAATATACTCTGGGTGTTTTGGACAGACAGACATTGCTTTTCTGGCCTGCTTGCCTCCATGCTTGCTGCTTCTCTGCTCTTGCATAATGATCTTAATAAATCATCATATTTAGCCTTCTGAGTCATGGAGTCCATGTAGCTCTACTGCCCCAATCACAGCCAAAATTCTCCTACAGGTGTTGACAGTCAACACCTAACTACTATGGTAGTGTTCCCATGGGAATCAGTGAGAAGTGGGGTAAAATAACTTTAGAAAAACTCCATGAAGAACAAATACTTTTCAATACTCAAACTACTTTATTTAGAAGTACCTAGGGCACTTCTGAAAAACCTTAGTGTTGAAAAAAGTCATTTAAAAATAAACAAAATATTTTGATTTGCTTATTCTGTTAACTTAAGGTGTTTTTTCCTTTACTTGAATAATTTGTGGCTGTTTGAGATCAGAATATGTTGTTGCTTTTCTTCTCATTTGTCCATATTTACTTTGTGACTTGGCATTATGTGTATGTCTTCCTCACTTAACTGGTGCTACAAATTGCTGCACAAATTTTGTGGCCTGGTATTGCACAATGAAAATATCACATCTTATCTTTGAAGAGGCTGACTGAGTATTTAAAAGTCAAAGTCTAAGGGCAGATAGCAAGTAGAAAAGACTCACTATTAGAAAATATGCTGTAGTAATGGTACTCCATTTGGTACTTAATGTACACGTGTGTGTGTTTACTCATTGTGTAAGGTAAGCCTAAAAACTTTCAGAAGTACAAGAATCAGCAGTTGCCAGAATAAAGATTTTCATCTCTGTTTGGGCTCATCTTTGGATATGGATATTGCCTTTGGTTATCCATGCTTGTCACGCTTGCTCTAGAAGTTTCTGATGTTCTCTGCAAATACATCTCAGTGTACATATTCAAAATATGCAAAAGGCTCACCATGAGTGCAGTCTACCTAAGTCACATTTCTAGCTGAGGACAGGCTATGGCTGAACTATCCTGGCTTCCTGCCCATTTTTTGGAATGCTTAGTTGGAAGGGATATTACTGTAAAAGTTCTAAATATTTGGAAGTCTTGTCAACAGATGAGATTGATGAGTTTTTAGTCTGTTTCTGTAACTGCTGTCAGATTCCAAGGAACTTAGGCTAAGTCTGTGTTTTGAATGTGAATATATCAACAATACTAACAGATAAGTGGGCTTATAAAAAACCTTCCTTATTAAAGGAACACTTTTACACTTCCTTGTTAAAAGGCAGGTATGCATATCATGTCACCTAACTTTAAACACAATTCAGGTGTCCAAATTGAGCTTCTATTTATAATCATGGCAAAAATCCTGACAAAATCTTGTAATCAAAAAAGATGTACCTCAAGTATATGCAAACTATGTCTGTGTGTGACCAGCTCAAGAAAATCTTTAAAGTAGGATTTACATCACAGGCCATATCTGCAGCTGTCCCATGGACTGGTAGTCAACCCAAGATCCTTGTCTGTGGGAGCTAATTACTCAGAAAAGTTGATATTTTCTGCAGAAATGAAAAAAAATTGAGAAGTTCCAGAGTCAACACATATATGAACTAATCCTAGCTTTCTCCTGCATCTTGATTGATGGAACAGATGGTGAATATCTCATGGGCTGAAGAATTAAGCTTTTACAGTCAGGAAAATGACCCCCTTACATCCTGAAGTGTATCTTTTCTTTTGTTAATGCTGAAACAAATATTTTCCTATTACATAATAAATTTAGAAGTGAAGAGGGTTCCAACATTTTTTATTGATTGTCTCTTAAATGGTGTGTTTAGATACATAAGATCATTATATATCTATATCCCAGTGGTCTCTTATTTCTCTTTCATGGCATCATAGAATCATAGAACTCTTTGGTTTGAAAGGGACCCTGAAGTTCATTTAGTTCCAACCCACTGCCATGAATAGGGACACCTTCCTTTAGACTAGGTTGTTCAGAGTACTGAAAAACTTCATATTAAACCATTTCAAAGATGGAGCCACTTCTCTGGGCAACCTGTTCAAGTGTATCACCACTGTTATTGTAAAAAATGTCTTCCTTATATTTAATCTTCCCTTCTTCAGAACAAATCCATTGTACCTTGTTCTATCACTTAGGTCCTTGTAAAAAGTTTTTCTCCATCTTTTTTGTAATTCCCTTTATATATTGAAAGCCCACAAAATTGTCTCTCTGGAGCCTTCTCTTCTCAAAGATGAACAATGCCAACTCTCTCAACCTTTCTTCACAGGAGAGGTGCTCTAGCCCTCTGATAATGTTCTGGGTTTCCTCTGAACCCATTCCAACAGGTCTGTGGGGTTTTTAGACTGGGGACTTCAGCTAGAATAAGTATTCCAGCTGGAATTTAGCAGCTGGGGTTTTATAAGAGTGAGGTAGAGGGGTAGAAGAGCACATAGAGGGAGGGACTAAAGTTCAGTTGTTCAATACAGTTTTTTATAGGGAAACAGGATCTCTTTGGCTGAGGTCTCAGGTTATTGTGGCTTGTAGGTGCTGCTGAAATACAAATAAATAGCAAATGAGGTAACAACATTTGTATGTTTTGTTCAAGATATTTAATCTACAAACAAGTGATAGAAGAAGCAGTGCAACAGTTTTAAGGTACTTTTATGTAAGAAATTAGTGATCTCATTAACATAATCCCTGCAGCCACCTTTTTCTGCAGCAGCTGTGTCATCAGAGTCTCTTTAGTTATATAGATTGTAGTAGCAATAATAGATAACTGCTGACAAAGAGAAAAGAACTCATAAAAAATGATGAACCTCTGAGGTTATGTCAAAGTGGTTAGATGCTTAACAGGAAATATTGATGCCAAATGGGAAGTGAGGTTACATTTCTGCCTCTTATGTGGTAAAACATCACTGGAAAATGCTTGATTTATAGCTTGATCTCTGAATTTTTTTAAAAGAAATTTCTCTTGGCTTTGATATTTTTCCCTCTCCTAGCATTAATGTGGATGTTATCATCTATATAAAAAAAATGTATGTCCAAAGCCTGCAATAATAAAGTATATTTAAAAAAAAATATTTCAAAACACATTATCAAATATAAATGCATTTTATACGGAAACTTTGACCTTAAACTAGTATAATTTCCTGACAGTCAAAATGGTTCAGCTTTCTCCTCTTGATCTTTTAGTTCTGACTGTTGTCAGAAGGCATACTCAGGACAGGTACAGGGCGATGAGTTCTGCATTAAGGAAGGCTGCTTTGAAGTATAGCCACCTTTTTACAAGGTCCAGCTGCTCCTCATTAGGTGAAGACATTGTTTAGGTTAGATTACTGAGTCCTTCCCTATGAACATTAGGCAGAAGAAAACTCTATGCTGGCTGCTTCCCAAGATAATATTTTACAGTGCCAAAGAGTTGACACATACCTTATGTGGTGGTATGAAGTGAAATCATGAAGTGAAATCACTGTCATCAGAGATAAGAGGAGTTTTACCATTTTCCTGACTACACATAATAGTTCATCAAGAAATTTTGGGGCAAATTTTCCCTGATAGCTTGTTATTTTAAGCAACAATCTTTCTTTTTTTTTCTGCACTTCTTCTTGTGAGGCACACATTTTATTGCATTTAGTAGAACAATAATCACAAAAAATATTAATGGCTACTTTAAAAATACAATCTTAGGGTTCTGAAGGTGAAATTAAGAAATATTTTGTATGTGTGCATGTGTACATGCTTTGTTTGATTTGGCTTTTGCAAAACCAGGACTAAAGATGAAAAAGTTAGATAAAAATAATAATAGTAATATAAATAAATCTCTAAATTCTGAAATCGCACTGGTGCTAATTCACCACAGGGCCCAATCCCCATCAGTGATTGGAGAAAGTACCCCAGAAAAATTGGCAGCCTCAGTCCTTTCTGCAGTCTGCACTGCAGATGTGGAGCTCTGAGCTGTGGCCCAGGCTGGGGCAGGCTGGCTGAGCCATGGTTGGGAAAAGGACTTGGGTGTGCTCATGGGCAGCAGGGTGAGCAAGAGCCAGTAGTGCCTTGGCAACAAAGGTGGCCAAAAGCTCCTGACCTAGCAGGACTGCTCAGTAGGTCAGATTAAGAAATGTTATTCTGGCTTACTGGGAAATAATCAGGGTTGTTTGGGTTTTTTTTTTTTTTGCCTGAAGAAGATAAAAAAAAACCAAAAAAGAAAAAAAGAAAAAAAACCAAAAAAACCGTAGAAGGACAGTAAATTGCAGCCTTCTGATATCTACTAGTAGGTAGCCAAAGAGATAGAGCCAAGCTTTTTACTAAGAGACTCAATGAAAGAATGAGAGACAGGGGGCATGAATTGAAACACAAGAGGTTCTGAGAGACTACCTGAGATAGAACAAACCAAACCAACAAAACCGAAACAAAAGAAAATCACTATCAGATTCAATAAGTTTTTGTATATGTTGCCCACAAAGTCTGAGTTCTTTGAGTAACTCAAGGCTCTTCTGAAAAAAGTTCTAAATCTCTTGTCTGAATTTAAAGTTGTCTGTTTCGAGAAGGAAGGTGGATTGGGTGACTTGTCAAGGTTCCTTCCAGCATGAATGATTCAGTGACTCTACAGTTTTTATGACTGTTCAGTAAGACCAATTTGACTCAGTAGCATGAAATGTCACGTTGTACTGGTACTCTGAATGATTATCAAAATATAAGCTGAAGGAAATCAATGAAAGTTGTATGCGTTTATCTTAAGGAATAGCTGAGTCTAATAAAGCAGCATTTATCAATAAGCTCCAGGCAACATGGCATTTTTTAATATAAATGTTTTATCTATTCTGTCACCTTTGCCTGGGATATTTCAATTGAACTAGAACTGAGAATTTGATTTTCATTTCCTCTTCTCAAAAAGATTACCTATGGCTTCCCTCAAGTTTAAGATGATTTCTTATGGTCTATTTAGATGTAAGGCAACTCATTCTTGACATTATAGAAACTAAATTAAATTTTATCTGTCAGTGGTCTTTGAAATGTCAGTTTTACTAATACTTCCATGTGTTTGCAGAATGCATTTTTTGATTAATTTTTAAATTCAGAGTAAACCTATATCAATGCCAAATGCTACTGTGATTTCATACTTCTATATGCTTATGGCGTTCAGGTAAATACTTAGCATATGTACATTGCAAGACTGAAATCCAGCCTTTTGTTCTTTTATGGACCCTACATAAGGCAGAGTGAGACACAAAAGTTTGCAAGCACAAAGGGCTGATCTGATATCCAGACCCATCACCTGAGGCCATGCTATGAGTTGTCACCTCTCACATCTGAACTGGGAGATAAGTTGACATTGCTTAAAGTTCTTTCCCTAAGGCACACTGAGTCACATTGCCTCACTGTTATGTGCCAGATCTCATCTACTTTGCTCTGATCTTGGGTCTCTGGACATCCTCTGGATCTGGGTCATCACTGGCCATATTTGCATCTGTTGATGGACCTGTTACCAACATCTGACACTGCCTGTTGCGCCCATACCCCATGGGACTGTGCTCCTTGGTGGGGGCGCAGGACATGCTGGCTTTGACCTGTCCTGGAGCTGCTGGTTCTTGCTGCTCCTTGGCAACAAATCCTTACTTAAGTAACAGGTAAGTTTATATCCTGAGTGGTGTCTAAAACAGCCCATGAGGCCAGTTCTCAACAGTTATCACAGTGCAGATGACTCACAGCTGAACAAATAAAAATAGGACATATTTCAGGTATCAAGAGTTTCTTCATTTTTTCTATCAGAGACTGTGTCCAATATTTCTTACACTGAGTCATAAGTGAATGTCTAGGAAAAACTGCAGGACAAGGCAAGCAGACAGTTTTCAATTTACAATCTTTTAAAATTTGTGACTGAAGTGCTTGAGACAAAGGTTTCTCTGAATCTCCTCAATGAATTTATACAATCAGTTTTTGAACCCATGTAAACTTTTCATGCTTACCATGTCTTGTTAAAATGAACTCTAGATTTTACCTTTTATTTTAAATCTGACACAGAAAATACAGTTTGGTTCTTGCCTACTTTTTGACAAACTGGGAATAAGTGATTTTCCTCCTTCTCTGTGAAGATCAGACTTTGATTCAACGCTTTTTTGACAAACAAGGCCAAAGAATCTGTGTGACTTCTATTTGCATGGAACTCATGTTATAGCTGAAGTTATCCCATTTCCTTGCAGTTAAAGCTCTCCACAGTTATAATTTCCTTCCATTACAAGCCCTCCACCTTTCCAGTAATATTCTTTATTTTCAGAAAATAACATAAATATTTATATATATTATTAATTTATGTGCTGGCATAATGATATTTTATATTTTATTCTCTGTCTTGATGTATTACCTGTACAATATTTGGGTCTTTTCTTACTTGTTTGTTTTTTTTTATCGATACTGAACAGTCTTCAAATAACTGTTAAAATTTTTCTCTTTTGATTTTTCTAAAGAGGCAATATATAGTTCAGAGTACTCTTTCTTCATACACTTTACCTGTAATTTATTGGCACTGTCATCTACATTAGACAGATAATTATTAATAAATCTTTCTACAACTTCTCATGGTCATCATTAAACTTTATAAACTTGTTATTCCCACCATTTGCTAGTTCATTTATGACTTTTGTAAGTAAATATACTATTCTGTTCTATAAAATGCTTCTTGAGCCAAGTTTTATATGAAGATTATTAACGTTTTTCTTAAGATCAATTTTTATGAGTGAAAGAATATTAACAATGAGAACTGGCATGGTGGGTGAAAATATTAACAATGAGAACTGTTAACATGAAGTTAAATGGAGAATAAATGCAGTTGGTCTATAACAGACTAGTTTAATTTTGTTTCATGCTCTAAAGCAAGAGAACTTTTAGTCAGTTGACAGTCAATCTCATTGGTTGGACTGGTAGAAGTATGTAAATCTGTATGTAGGTTTAGCTCACTCCTAAAGCTGAAGTGCAGTGGGCATATTTCTTAAAGATATAAGAATATCAGCTTTTCAATATTTCTTATTGTTTAATGTAAAATCTTCTTTATTTATGTCAGTGAAACTTTACCAGAGGTATCTAATTCTTCATTGTCTTGAGATCCTGGACACCTAATTTAGTGCTTAATATTAAAAAACCTAAGACCTGTAATACACACAGTCTTACATTTCTTCATCCTTTGGAATAGAGAAGAACTTCTAAAGCAGAATAATAGCAACTATTTCCACAAGGGGACATTCAGTATCCTAGTTAAATAGAAGATACTGTTTAAAAATACCTTGAGAATATCTTAATCCTCAAGAGGTCCAATTAGTGTTGTAATCACACAATTAAATAAAAGGAAGACAACTTAGATAAAATAATAATGATAATTACATATCCCGTTTAAGAAGTTTTGGATTGCTTTACTTCCAAAGTAAATATAAGATAACATGAAAGTATGTAAGTGTAGGAAAATGTTTAGAGAAATTAAACGTCATTTGTAAATGTAGGAAGACAATACTGTTGTGATACCAGAAGGAATTGGAAATCAAGTTGGTTTGTACTTAGAGCTAATAATAGCTTCAGAGACTCACAGAATCATAGAATTATCAAAAGGTTTGGTTTGGAAGGGGCCTTAAAGATCATTTAGTACTGATTCCCCTGCCATGTGCAGGGATGACAACCACTAAATGCAATTGCTCAGGACATTATCCAACCTGTCCTTGAACACTCCCATGGATGCATCCATAAGTTCTCTGGGCAACCTGTTTCTGTGCCTTACCATTCTCTGAGCAATTAATTCATCCTAACATCTAATGCAAGCCTCTTTTAGTCTAAAACTGTCCCCCCCTTGTATTGTCACAATCTGCCCATGTAAAAATCCCTCCTTTTTCTTAAGAGCTCACTTTAAGTACTGGCAGACCACAACAAGGTCTCCTCAGAGCCTTCTCCAGGTTGAAGAACCCCCAACTCTCTCATCATCATAGAACTGTTCCTGTGTTTTAATTGTTTGCAAAATACAACATCTTTAATGATAACTTTCTAGTGATTTTTAGCTGTCTTTCTCTAGAACTTTTTTTCTTGGACAGGCAAAACAGATTAGTTGATAACATATACTTCTTACTTTTATATATTTGCAATTATGTTGCCCAAAACCAGTTTAACAAGAATGTTAACAACAGCTTCATCCATAAATAGCATCCAGGGTATTTGTAACTTCAGAATAAGGTCAATTCTTTTTGCAGTTAACATATAATACAGTACTGATACATAATTATGATCCCTGCACTTTGCAACTTGCTACTGCTAGAGAAACCCACAGAGGGACTGAAGACAGAGCATGATTTTCTATGTTTCTGAGGCTATCTTAGGAAAAGGACTGCTCTGAAAACATTTCTCTTAAAAGGCCTTTCATTGAAATGGAATGGCTTGCTGCTACTCCATCATCAGCTTGAATTCCTCTCCATCTGGGTAGTTACCTACGATAATGAATACATTTGCTTACAGGGATATTGCTCTCTATCCTGAGCTACCTAGAATGTCTTTGTGACACAAATTTTGCTAATACAGATATCTATTCTCCATTTATTTGCACTGTCATGAATGTTCTAGGTGGAAACTGAAGAACTAGCTTTTTGCTTAGAGTTTTTTTACTTTTTTTGTAGATTTTTTTTTTACTTCTTTCTCTCTCAGTTTGTAAATTTCTATTTACAAATGTTTTCTCAGACTTCTACATGCATTTAGCTGACAATGTATAAACAGGAAAAATTGTTTGAATTTATCTTTTCAAATTACAATTAGGAAAGAAAAGCAGGATTTTTCTTTTTACTTTTTTCAAAAGATAATGCAAAACACTTCCAAAATAGACTGTGCAGCAGTTTTCTTGTTCTTCTTACTTCTTTTAAACTTATTTTGATTACTAAACACATTGTGACATGCTGGTAGCCTTTGTTGATAGTATCAGTCCTTGTTCTCAAGAGGCATCCAAAGAGTAACTTCTGGATTTCCAAGTTTCAAGGTGATGGAAATCTGCTATCAGCTTCCAAAGACAGAACTGTTTGCACAAAAGCTCTTTTAACTCCTTTAATGAGAGATGTCAAAAATGAAAGGATATACATGGTCTTCACTTCTGATAAAGGTTCAAAGTCCCTGACATGGTAGTTTTAAAGCAACTTCAGAAAACAGATGGTAAAAAACTGGTAAAAAGCCTATCATAGACCAATTAAAAAATAAGCTACTAAAATAAATCACCTAAGTTTACTTGTAAAGAAAAACATATAGAGATATTTTTTCTCTTTTTAAAATCTTTGTAATATGTTTTTATTGAAGTTCATACTTGATTAAAATTACAATCTTTGGTTTGCACATTTAAGCTATAACCTTTGCCAGTATGAAAAGCGTTTGGGCTGATATAAGGATATAAATATTTACAGGCTCAGGAACAGCAGCTTATGGGAATAACAACCAAGAACACAACTATCTGAGAGAGAATAATAATATAGGTAATATTAAATATAAAACTGCTAAACCAAATCAAGATTCAGTTTTAATAACTGAAACAAAATCAAAATTTTTTTTACTCATGTGTAAAGCTGAGAGTTCTCATGATCATCAACTCTTTTCAATCATGTTTGAACATTCAGTAACAACTGAATCCCTTTAATACCAACAAATAAAATTAAATTTATACCTGGTATATAAATGTTGTTCCCCCTTCCACAAACCTACTTTAATAAATTAAAGTTTTTTTAAATTCCTAAATTGTGTATTTATCATTAATTCTTTACAAACTTCTTCTGTAGCTCTTGCAAAAAACTTCAATAACATAGATTTCAGTAGTGTTTTAACAGCATGGCAGACATGTGCCAACTATTATAATCCACTGGAGAAGATCTTATCTACCAATATTGTCCTTTAGAACACAAAGATATTGTTTCGTTGGTTGGTTATCTCTATACCCAGATTGAGTTGGTCAATTCTTGGTTCAAAAAAATGGGGAAGAATCACAAAAGCTTTAACTCAGGAATATTTAAAGTGAGACTTTTCAATTCTTATTGTGAAAGAAATATGTTTTGCCATTTTTTTTTGGGAGGCAATATATTTTTTAATAAATATATGGAATATAAAATCTATTCTTTAATCCAAAATACTTGCAGTTAACCAGCAAAGTTACAACAGAGTACAAACTGCTGCAAGAATAGTTATATGTGTATTTTGGGCATAATTTGTCCTCGTATAAACCCATACAGTTTTGATCTGTTCTCTTTTTCAAAGCATAAATCACTGAAGACAAATCTCTACATTTTCTGCTTGGAGCTAGTTCTATTGCATTACATTTCCTACTCAGCCAATGTACCTTTCATCTTTCTTTCACATAGGTCTCTCAAGTGAGTAGAAAATGTTGTTGATATTATAACACCTATGTTATACACTGAGCAAAGAATAAAACATTTCTGTGGTTCCCAGCTGCTACTATAAAAGTGAAACTACTGAGGAAAATATATTTTGGCAACCTGCCTGTCTCAAAAAATTAAAATATATGGAACATACCAGAGAATCAGAAAGGACTTACTGAATAAATGGCAACCTTCATAATTGAGACCTTAACGTGCAGGTAATCTACTCAAAAAAATAAAATTGTACCAGAACACTTAAAGATAACACAGGAAAGCTAAATAACAGCCCTTTTATGATACCAAAGGGAGCTTTAAGCCTTGATTGCAAAGCTCATTTTCTAGGTATAGGCCTATATGTCATTGCCTTACATTCGCAGTGTGCTCTGTTCAGCTGTCCCTTCTGATGAACAGACGTGCACAGAAGCTCTCTATTTGATGATGATTCATCTGTACCATCTCACATAGAATCTCAGCACCACCTTATTTCCCGTGAACAATTTAATCATGTTTGCTCTTAGCTTGTGAACCGTGATTCATGGATGTCAGCATTTCTCTTACTTCTTTTTCAGCTTAGCATGCTGTTACTTGCACCTTTCAAAAGTGTAGCTGTGGCACAGTTTTTTCAGGCAGAGCAGTTCACTGCTGTAGGGTGCAGGTATGCTAGGAAATATGGATCAAGAGTTTCACTTCATTTCAGAAGAAATTTAAAAAGTCCAAGAAAGTAGAGAAAACTGGACTCAGGTGAATAATTTTTCCTTCCTGAAAATCAAGGTTTGTGAATATGTGATTAGTAGAAGGGCTGTGCTAAAGCTCTTTGCTGGTGAAATTAGAACTGAAACTTCTATTGAATAAAAATTAGGCTTTTTATTCAATTAAAAAAAATTAAAATCAGGAGAATATTATAATAAAAATGTGGTATTAATCAAACATGTCTGTTAGTCTAAATGCTTGTGATTACTCTTGTTTGGATGACCTGAACAGGAAGGTGATATTCTGAAAATAAATAAAAACAAAAAAAAAAAAAACCAAAAACAAACCAAAACCAAATCTCCTAGGAATATACAAATGATTGGAATAAAAGCCAATTAATTGTGTTTATAAGTTTCTTTGCATTCCCCAAGAGGCACTTATGGTCATTATTTATCTCTTCTCAGCATTCAGTCTCAGATCTCTAGAAAATTGAGAGCCTTTTTTTTTCTCTGCAAAGGAGATTTGAGAGGAGGTTAAGAATAAGATTCTGACTCTAGAAGAATTAAAAATCTTGTTAAATTACCTCTTCTGAGTAAATTTTTTCCAGATGAAAGGAGAGTTTGTGATGAAAATTGGCTTTTCATTATATGGTCATTATCCAATGTGATTGTGGTTATGCTCTAAACAATGCAGGTCTGCCTCTGAACTGAGGAGTAACTTTTAGTCAGGCTATCAGGATAAAACCTAGTTGTTCTTCTGCAATTACTGTGTACAGATGAGTGCCCATAACATTCTCTCACTGCCCTTAATTAAACTATTAGTAGATACTGCAGAAGGTTTTCTTTGTGTAATATACATACCTTAATGGCAGAGAGGAGTTATCCTACAGAACCACAGTGAACAGTGCTGTTCAGCATTACCTTCGATTGCAGCATTCCATTAATAGTTGCCTGCTTCCTAAGCCCTGGTTAGATCTTACCTCAAAAGTGTTTGATTGAAATTCACTAAAAAGATATTTTTTTTTGTCTGATTATTATGTTTCTTCTAATGATTTGCCCCTGCAGGAAATCTTTCCAATATATTGTGAGGGGGGACTTTTTTTCCTTAATGTATGGCTTAGGACATACAGACATGAAGATAAAACAACAGGCATTGCCAAATGTGTGTTGATCTGTACAGAGAAGGATAAAAGACTTGAAGCCATAACAAGGAATGAACCAGCTGACTGATCAGTCACTTAAAATGTTGAAAGTTTCCTACTTTTGCTGGCTAGACTAATAACTCTTACTGCCCAATCTTTTCTACTATATAGAAGATAAAAATGGAATGTGTCTTCTTAGCCCTTCATAATTAAAATGGGAATTTGCATGTGAGGGCTTGCTTCAATAACTAAGCCAAGGTATTTCTCCCTTTGTTCCAGACATTAGAACAGTTGAGTTGACTTTTTATATAAATGGCCTAAAGCATCTTGTGGATTAAATAATATATAGTACAAAGTTGGATAGGGTTGTAAGAATACGCTGACTATTCAATTAAATGTTCAGAAATCTTTATAAAAATTACAGTTACAGTAATAGTTATGTCAGTTTGAAAAGGAGAAACAACAAAATACACAGAAATATAACAAAGAAAATAGCACCACTGATAACAGACTATGCATATTTTTTCTTTGGCATATTACGTGAAATGAAACATAAAACGATGAAAAATGACACTTAGAGTAGGACTGTATAATGTGTCTTTCTTCTCTTTTCTTTAGAAATTTATACAAAAAATCATCACTTTTACACTAGGTTGTCCAAATGATGGCACTGAAGTTGAATCTAATATATATTGATATAATAAAATATCACTATATATTTTTTAAACTATTCAAGTGATTTTTTCACAGAGGATTCCACATTAATGCTGCAACTTTCAGTTACTCTTGTTTGAACTCTCTTATTGTTTATTTTCAGGTTTTAGGGAAGTTGTATATACAGTGCTTGCACTTTCTTTTGCTTTTAATGCTATTGTCATGCCTAATAATAACTCATCACTCATTAACACCTTCAGAAAAAAATATTTTGAAGACTGCTTGGGACAATTTTACACAAAATTTTCAACTTCAGAAAAAGTATGAGCTAAGTTTGCAAATGAAGTTTAAAATTAGGAAAAAGTGATATCTATAAAACCGAATCTAAGCAAGAGATCATGAATGCTTTCCTATTCTGAGGTTTTGGTATTTCTTTTTAACTTTGTTGTACCACAGGTATTAATCTTGGTAGCATGAATTTCTCAGCATTTCTGCATTTTCAGAAGATATAAAGACACCTTACCTATATAGACAGATACATAGCAGAAACAAAACGTAGAAAATGTTGAATATTTTTATTTGGGCTGTGTTTTATTCTAAGTAAATAATTACATCATGATAAATGGTGAAGAGCGAAAGAGAGAACAAACTGAAAGATAATCATTGAGGTCCAATGAGTTTTACATACACAACTAAAATTCTTAGGTGACAGTGTCATTATGTTTTCATAGGCTTTTTGAAGACAGGTGATTTAACATTATTGTTCAAGAAAAAGGATGGATCTGACTATAAAATATAGTCACTTTAAACTAAATATAGCCACTTTAAGTGGCTGATATGAAACTTTGTTATGTGAATTATCTCAGTATTTGGGCAATTTCTTTTATTAAAAATTCACAAAATATCTGTAAATTTTTGTAGTCTCAGTCAGGTGAGGTTGTTGAAGAGCTATGAAGATTGATATAGTAAGAAACTTTGGAGTGCAGAAAGTCTAATTGTCCATTGACATTTGAATTAACTGACAAAGGGATCAGGGACATGAATTATTTTACCACTATTGCTTCAAGGAATTCCAGGTTCATGATGATCATGAGTGCAGAAACATGACTAATTCATACTCCTGTGACATTTGGCGTCATCTGATATCCAGAATTCAACAGGCAGAAGTGCTTCAGTAGGCTGAATTTAGTACTATTTAGTTATATTCCAATGTAAATTATGTTAGAAAAAGAAATAGAAGGTAAACAGGCTTATGACCCAGATGTGCAAAAGCACATATCTCATCTTTTGCCTGAACTCCTTCCTGTTTTCAAATAACATTAAATTAATAAAATGAAATGTTTGTGCCGAATGTTTAGGCAGATAAGATGTCTCTGTCAAAAACTTGAGCTGAATTAAATGAATGAACATCCTGATCTTGTTTCAAATTCAATTCTTCAACACAGCACTGTTTTGCCACCTCTCTGTTTTATGGCAACAACCTCTAGTAAACCCTTAAGAAAAGCTGAAAGGATACTGATGAAGTAGGATACTGATATCCCCTAAAGAAGGATACTGATGAAGTAGCAGGGAAGTTTTGTTTCTTAAGCCAATTCTATTGGTTCAGTGACTTCCTGTAAAATCCAAGATGAATTGAATCCTTCTTTTTGTCTATTCCTTCAGCTGTTTTTCTTTAAACCATAATAATCCATTCCATAAAGATCAGTTAATTTGTTTTAATCTAATGACAGAATCAACTTTTGATCCATAACAATTAATTTCAGTCTGCTTCCAAGGTTAAGCTTGTTTCTCATGAACTTGGGAGTTTGGAGAATTGTAGAAATAAAGGTTAGGTGATTAGCAACATGCTTCTTTTTTTATCTTTCACACTGAATAAATGACTCATTAAATACTTTAGGGCCCATCACTGCATAGCACTTAAACACCTTCTCACATTTAAGAAAACTAGAATGTCTAAGACAGTGAACTTAAAATCAAATGAATATTTATATTTTACAGAGTGGGATGATTACCCACCAACTTTATTTATGTGCATGCTGAAATGAATATGCAAAATTATGCTGGGCAATTGATATCATAGAATCATAGAATGATTTGGGTTGGAAGAAACCTTAAAAGTTATCTGGGTCCAACCCTCCTGATGTAGTAGCGACACCTTCCACTAGACTAGGTTTCTCAGAGACTCATCCAACCTGACCTTGAACACTTTCAGAGATGGGGCATCCAAAACTTCTCTGGGAAACCTGTTCCAGTGCTTACCACCATCACAGCAAGGAATTTCTTTCTGATCTCAAATCTCATCATACTCTCTTTCAGTTTGAAGCCATTCCCCCTTGTCCTGTAACTACATGTTCTTGTGGAAAGTCCCTTTCCTACAAGCTTTCTCTAGGCTTGTTTCAGGGACTGGAAGGACACAATTAGGTCACCCTGTAGCCTTCTCTTCTACATGCTGAACAATCCAGTTCTCTTAATCTTTCTCTGTCAGAAAGGTGCTCTGTCCCACTAATCAATTTGGTGGCCTTCCTCTAGACTTGCTCCATCAATTCAGTGTCCTTCCCCTGCTGGAGAACCCAAAGATGGATACAGCTCTGGACTATGTACATGAGTATATTAATATTAAATAAACCAGTTATATTTTACTAAGATATCATATTTCTACATGGAATTTAGCCAAAGAAAATCTGCTTGATTATTGAGGAAATACATGGCAAAACAAAGGTTGAATCGATTTTGATCAAAAGCACATGTGATGTTTAGCTGGTTGAATATTAGAAAATAATATTTATCAGATAAAATATATTGGGTCCTCAGTGGTCACACAGAAATTTCCTAGATAAACTATAGCTGTGAATGGTTTATTTAAAAACTGGGCAAGTATATTCCTAATCCTATAGTTTTAACACATATACTTAAGTATAAAAATTAAATTAAATATTTAGTATTTTAAAAAATGCAATTTAAAAGTCATGGTTCAGCTTTTTCTGTATTTTAATATCTATTCCATTCTTAGTTCTTCTATATGGGTTGCTACCACTTTAAAATTATATGGACCCACTGAACAAAACTATTGAACATAGTAAAATCACATGGTTGAGGTTTGCTATCAACTGTCAAAGAGGGATATGTATGTTATTAGCATTCTGATACAGCACTTCTCTGGCAAACTGTCATGAGAACAATGAGCCAGAACGTCTATAGTAAGGATAATTAGAATAATGAAAATATGAAATAATACAGATGTAATTGCCATCCATTATGATCCTTAAAATTAACTTATAATTTGTCTCATCCTCATTGAGCAGTGTAAAATATTTAAGGAGATATAAAAAAGAAAAAGATTTCACAGCTATATTTTGTAGTATTTAGTTGGAATGACATGAAATTTCTAAACCCATCACTAATCCAAGCTGGCACCATGAAATTACATTTATCAACCTTTTTGTTAATGCCTAATACTGGTATATACATATATGATGTGTAAAAAGCCAGCATGCAAGCAATGAAATAATTATATAGAGTAATAATATAATAATTATGGGAAAGTTAGAATATTTGAAGATGAAATATTATTTCAATCTGAAAATACCTGCTGTAAATTTTAAATGAAAGTATTGTTAATTTTGAGGAAATAGTCCTGTGTTTGTGTTTTTCCAAAAATTTTTCTTTGAATTCAACTTTCTAATTAACTACTTCACTACTTCATTTTCTGCATAATAATGTGTATAATGAAGCTGGATAACAAAATCACCAAAATAGTAGAAATTGAGGCTGAACAAAATTGGAAGAGAGTTTTTAATCCCAACTCTTTTGCAGATGTTGGGTCAGCTATATCTGTTCCATTTCTGCACAAACACCTTTACAACCTGTTCTGAGGAAGAGGATGTGAGGGAGCTGTCACAGCCTCCCAAGGGACGGCCATAGTCCTGCACAGTCCTCGCTGCTGCACATCCCAACACAGACCTTCTCTTCTGTTATTTAATGCCTGATCTGAAAGGAGTTTTGAGAAGGGAATAAATGCCTTAAAAGCTATGTTTTATATAGATGAACACTGCTACTGTCTTCTCTTTTCCTTAGTCTAAATATACTTAAACCTTTCATCTTCCTTGTAGTGTTTGATTTTTCCAGACCTTTGAAAAGCCTACTGCTTTCCCTGAGAATCTCTTTAGTTGAACCACTCCTTTGAAGTTGCATTGCCCCAAATTTGAAATACCAAGGATTTATCAGCTCTGAACACAGTAACATCACTGTTTTTTATGCAACATTTTTATTTGTGGACCCAAGAATAGTGTTTGCCGACTAATGCTGCAATCTGTTACTCTGGAAAATCCTGTTCTCTGCTGATTTTAAATATCCTGTCTTATGTGGCTACTACTAATGTTATCAAGGGTAACAGGAGGAACATTTTCTGATTTAGATTTTAATTTTGCTTGCAATAAATTTTTCAGTGGAAATATGCATTCAAAACAGTATTAATTTTTGTCCAGGTATTTATTAGATGACATTAAAATTTCTTTAGCCTTTTAAAACAATAAATCTATCTAGATAAGGTATTTTAAGAAAATTAATTTTTTCTTTAATTTCAATGCATATGTACAATATGACATATGAGGATAATGCAAAGAAGATAAACTCTATAATTTTCTGTGGAACAATATTGTTTTATTAAGATAGTGTCTTTTCAAAGTTGTATTAAGGAAGAAAAATAAATTTGATTTCATATTTTGTGGAAAGTTCTTCTTATTGAAACAGTGGATATATTTGCTGAAACCTGTAATGTTTTAGAGTACTATTTCAGCTATTTTAATCCAAACTAGAAACAATTCTCTTCTGTGCTAACCTCTTCCTCTGAATCAAAACTCCAAAGATTTAATACCAACATTTGATTGTGTCCCCCTTTAAAATGGTATGAGGCATAGTGCAATGAAGAAATGCTACCTTAGTAAGATAAAGAGGTACAAAATTCAAACATTATTTAATCAAATAAATAGCTAAAATTAAAATAAAGCTCCCAAAGGAAATATTTTGAGTTTATCTTCACAGTAGAAGCAAAATCGTGGATAGAAAAGTTTAAAAGTAGAGGCACTGACTGGGACAGTAATTTTCAGGAGTCATTTTGCTGCAAAAGCTTCATATCTCATTACGCTAAAATAGCAATTATTATGGCAAAAAAGAAAATCTCTGCCATTTACATTTAAGGGACAGGGTTTATAGAATGACTCAGCTACCTCTCTACGCCAGACTCATCTATTTTAGTTCTTTATTTACCACTGACTCATTCATATTGAAACACAGAATAGAAGATCTCAGTTTTTAAATTAAACCATGCAGAGAGGACAAGTGCCTTCAAGTAGCTGCTTTTACACCTGATGCTGGGAGTGGTGTCACAACTGAGCTTTCTGTGGCAGTGACAGAGCACTGTGCAGAAGAGGTGGTAGCTGTCTCCTTGGGGACTGCGGCTGATTGTCACCTGACTAATTGAAATTCTCCTGCACCGCCGGCTGGGCGGCTGAGGAGCTGTGGGTGCTCTTGGCTCACGGTTCCAGCAGCTCCTGCCTGGCCCAAGCGGGCCTGGGGGCTCAGCACTGCTGCGCTGCCCAGGGCACTCCACAGCACGGGGAACAGCCCGGCTGGCACATCCCAAGGGGGGGCTGAATGCGTGTAAGATGCGCATGAAACCATAGGAGGGCTTCCTTAATTAAGCCCCACATTTTCCTTTCTAAATGTCACACAAGGAGTCACAGGCGAGGAGTCCAGCCCTAGAAAACAAAGTGACAGTTTTAAAAGGAGGTTGAAAATGAGTCATCAGCACCACAGTCTGAGAGTTTGTCTTTTGTTTTGATTTCATTTCATTACATTTCCTTTTTTTATGACTGCATTACCTAGCTCGTGGAGCTATAAAAAAAGAGGGCATATTTTGCTTGTTTATACTCTGCTCACTCCAAGATGTTAACTGAGTCATCAATAAGCATTTCTCTCAGCACTTCCCAAGCATTAACTCTTCACATTTGTCACAGAAAACAGGAAAGATTTTCTTTTCTCAAAGCTGAGTTCAAGGTTATTCTTCAAAATGGCATTCTGTTTAAACATCAGAATTTCATGGAAAGTAGTATTAAAATTTTTACTTTTTAAAATGGCATTTCAATTTCAAGCATCTGTAAAGAGGAGTTATTCACAATGATGTCAAACCATTTTGGATTACAAATCTAGAACTTCAGCCACTGTTAAGAGAAATTGTAAACTGACTATGCCAATGTAAAATCAGCAAATGTAATTGAAAATAACAGTACATTCAATAGGAGTTTTAGTGGGGGTTTGTTTATTTGTTTATTTGTTTATTTGTTTTTTGTTGTTGTTGTTGCTGTTTTCGTTTTTGGTGTGTGTGTTTGTGTGTGTGTTTCTGAAGTAGCAGTAATACTGAATAAATTAATGGTAATGTAAAGATAAAATAATTGGGACTTATGTAACTCAATATCTCAAATTGATCTAGAGCATATATCCATTCAGATACCAGGAGACTATATTCAGTATCTTCCTCTGCCAGAAGGAGGGAGATGAAAGCTCTGTCTTCCCAATGAATACCCTAACAACCAGCTTTTGGGCTATAGAGAGGGAATACACATAACACACTCTTTAAGTAAACACATTTAAGGATCCATATTACCACAGAGATGAAATAGACATAAAATTATTTTTTTATGACCATGCTTTCGAAATCATGAAACTTTTTGTTTGATACTAAATATAGAGTAATATGTTCTTTAGGAAATGGTCACTGGATATAGGGTTAATGAATACAATATTGAAATATACGTACTTGAAGTTGGAAAAAATTCAGACGTTTATTTGCAAAAATTAATACGGTCTAACAACCTCTTTCAGGTTTTTTTCCATTTATTTTTCCATTTATTTTTCAGGCTTTTTTTCCCCTCAGCTATAAACTCGTTCCATCGGATTTTCAGTGAAAAAGGCTATAGCTTTACCAGGCAGTCTGTTTAATAGTTACCACCCTTATTATTAGCAAGATTTGCATTGTCTCCCTGCAATTTAAGCTGTTTTTTACTTCCCATCTGCCATTACAGATTATTCTGTTACTTTTTGAAAGGTTTTCCTGTTCTTGAAGTTGAAGCTTCTTCAGGGCTGGAAATCATTTCTCTTTGTATCACATAAAGTAAGTTTTTCTTTTCCTTCCTTTCCTTCCTTTCTCTTTCTCTCTTTCTCCCTTTCTTTCTTCTATTTCTCTTTTTCTCTCATTTATTTATTTCCTTTTCTTTTCTATTCTTTTTCCCTGTTCATATACATCTGTGTGATGCTTTTTTTATTTCTCAACAGCATGATACTGTTGACTCATGAGCTAAAATATTTTCTGAAGAACTGTTAACCAAGCCAGTCATTTCCTGTCCAGTGTTTATTCAGTCAATACTTCCTGAGGACATCTGTGAGCTGTGAACCCTGCTCTACAGACCACCTGCCAGTAAATTATATGTTGTAATGTTCAATACCAGTGCCAAAGTACTTTTTGGAACTCTACATGGCTTGTGGTATTTTTTTAACCTTTCCATATCAACATTGAATCAATTTTTGAACAGTGCAATTCTGGACCTAATATTTTACAGTTTAACAAAATTTGCAAAAGTATAAGAAAGTGAGGCAAAGTGAAATGAATGTCTTTCCTGCAGCTATAAAACCCATCCAGAAAAGTAATAATGTTTCAAGTTCCTAATTTTCTAAGAGTCTGGTTTCCATCCTTTTAAAAAACATGGTGATTTTACAGATGCATGTGGACAGGACTAATACAACACCAGTGTCCTTTCACTAGTAGGTACTGGTGTACTCTCAGCAAGTGTGTAACCCAGCTCAGTGGTGAAATACCTCCAGCACCTCAATTTAAAGAAGGCCTTGTCAACTCCTGGGGTGTTTTTTCTGCATTTTATTTACCATGCAATCATCTTTGTTCTCTAAGAGAGTTCTAGTCAGTCCAGAATTTGGGACAAATTGAAAGTTGAATACAACTGCTCAGTCACTCTCTACATATGCAGTGAGACAGAGCAGTATTTTCTGGCTTGTGATCATGGATGTGGGACTGGATCCACTACCATTTGCCAGCTCCATGACAGTAAACAATTCTTTGTTAAAAGAAAATCATAAGCAGGAAGAGGCTGATGGGTCTTCAGAGTATTCCTGGGGGAGTGCTGACCTGTGAGCCTTCTCCATAGCATGAGCATATCCACAGCAAACACTCCAGTCTTTCAATTCTGTCATTTTTCAACATATGCTGCAGATCAGCTCTTCTTATACTCCTACTCAAAACCCAGAGAGCATTTCTCTTTTAATGATTTCTTTTGCTCAAGTCTCAGTTTTACACCCAGAAATTCTTGTGACAGCAGGGAGTGGCAGGATACAAGCTGAACACTGGCAAAACCCAACAGTAATTGCAATTTCACATACACAGAAATACAGCCTATCTTTTTTATCAAGGTAGAGGCAATACAGGTTGTAACACGGTACCTGAGCTGTGTGAGCAGCAGATAACAACAAATGCTTTGAGAATGCAGATGAACCTGGAGTTCTGGACATGTAGGTGCAAATCAGAAACAGTCAATATCTGATCGCTGGAGGAAAGCAGCCATGAAAGCTGGGCAGGGCTATTTTACAGAGTAATGAAGAGAACAAAATACATATATGCAGGAAATGTAAATCACCCCATATGCTGTCAAAACAAAGATAATAACATGGAAGTTAAATGATGATGGAAGGGTGATTAATGAAAAAGAGGAGAGGAAATATAAATTCCTCTACTGTTGCCCCTGGTTTAATGATGCTGTACCTCGTCAATGCCACTATTTATCTGCAGCAATTCTTCTGTTCTGTTTACCAGACAAGAACATTCTTTTTTTCACCTGCATGCACTCTATTTTTCTACGTAATTATGTATAGTACGATCTTTTAAACTACAACTTGTTAAAGAAATCAAGAATTTTTAAAAACATAAGGTGTATTTTCACTCCAGATTTTATACATGACTAGGTGAGTGATACCATATAATTGAAGCAGATGGGTGATGGCCTATAGATAGCCAGATCAATAGATATTTCAATAGATTGAGATTTCCCCTGTATTTTATATTTGTTTACTAGAATGGAATGCTACTCTCTATAACTAATTAACTTCATTGATTTAATAAAACTAGAGGGTTTTATTAAATACTACAGACCACAAGAGAAGTAAAACTCAGATATTGCAGAGATACATATGTATCTCAATTAGAAAAATATTACTTATGCAATATTAAAAGAAACCTCCTCTGTGCATATATTTTTTAAGGCCATAAACTAAAAAAATTTGTTGGAAAATATGAATCACTAAAAAAAAAAAGTTCATAACACTAAAGAAAATTTCAAGGATTAATAAATTTCTAAGAATAAGGTATAGCTTTTGCTGCATGGATATTAATTTGACAGATATCATTATCATGTCCACAAAATTCAACTGAGAATAATAATAAAACCTGAAACCTGAAATCACTAACTTGATGAAACTCATTCTTTGTGAAATACTGTTCCTGCTGCTTATGAAATAGTTGTGCAAGATTTTGCTACTGTAAATTTCAATCATTTATGCTGTCAGTGAGAAATCTGCTATATAATACTTCTCTCAACTTCCCTCTCAGGAACACACTGAAAAAGAATCAGAGAATCATGCAAATTGGAAAAATACCCTTAGAATTATTGAGTTCAACCATTAAAATAACACTAGCAAGGCCATCACTAAACTGTGTCTTAAATACAGAAGACAATATTTTGATACATTTGGTATTAGTATGTTTAAGATGGGGAGATGCTATTTGATAATGGCATAGAATTTTTAATATAAATATAGTTTTTCATCTATCATAAATAATCTGTATACAGATACATGCAAACATATGCCTCTGCAAAGAGCAGACATTTGCACGATACTGATCAACAATGATGAACTGGTTCTTCACCTCCTTTCTTTTCCACAGTACTGCATTCCTCAGAAAACCAGACTAAGTGAAAAATGCTAGTATTTCATATTGTCAATGGTCATACAGTTGCATTTCCCCTCACCATTGCAGAGGAATTAAGCATATGTAAAAGAAAAATATTATTGAAAATTGTTTCTTTGTATTGCAGGAGACGATACAAACATTTTGGTGTTTCATGTAGCTGAGTGGTCACAGCAACCTGAAAGAACACTTTAATCATTGATGCTAGCACAAGGTACTGCCTCCAGTATTCACTGGGATCAGCCATGAAGCAACAGAGGTACTACATCATTCCTACCAAAAATTATGAGAGAGGGAAATCTTCTGTATGAGAAACTGGTGACAGATGATTATTTTTTGGCCTGTGAAACACCCAAAAGAAGTCACCAACCCTCTTAGCAGACCTGATCAGGATGGGGAACGAGCACAACCCATGCTTCAATAAATGGATAATCTAATGTTTCTAACTCCTTTTTTTCCTTTGGTTATTTTGAGAGGATTTGAACTCCAGAAAACATAGCCTGAGTGGTACCAGAGTTTCTGAAGAACTTGATAATCAAAACACGTAAAGTACTTCAAAGACTGTTTTGGTTGCCAAATTAGTTTCAAAGCTCTGGCCTAAGCAGGAAGTGATTTTCTCAGTTGAGGAATATTGCTCATTAGATATATACTACTTGTGTGCCAGACCTGCTTTTGGACTGTGAAATGTGACCACTTCCAACAGAGGCACATCCATCACCCTTCTAAGTTTTATAGTCTCTGCATGATTTGCCCTGCACTTAATGCTTCTCACACATCATATTCTCATATCCATGTGTCTGAGCTAGCATATATTTAAAATTATTTCTATTTAGATTGCATTATTTCACTCACTTGTGATTTCTATGTGAAGTAAACAAAGTACTGAAATAGTAATGTATCTGTTTGAGCTGGTGTGTTTCAAAAATCCATTCTCTATCTACCAATCTGCTGCATATTTTTTAAATATAGAGTCTGTTATTGAGCGATCACACAAGAAGATACCTAAAATAAGAGTTAATTGAAAATTATCATTACTTTGCATGTTTAAATTTTTTGTAAGATTATTTATAAAAACTGACGTGTTTAAATTTACCAAAACCTTTTTAGATTTTAGCAATACAAGTGTGTATAGTACTGTAATATGATCCATGAAAAATATGCTGTGACATTCTGAGGATCCTCAGCTTTTTTCTATTCAGAGAAACATACCTTGACCTTTAACAAGAGCCAAACTAAAACTGATAAAACCCTAGGAGTACACATTGTTTTGTAACACAATTATTGTATTATTTGAGCCTGTCTATCCCAGTAATTCAATTACACTGTCAGAAAGAAAAGCTTTGCTACCTCCCTATGTTTCAGTCTTTCAACTTCAAGACTTTGTCCGGACTTTAGCATCTTGCTAATGGTAAGAGAAATGTTAATGAAATGTGTGTAACTACAGCTAGTCTCATTAAAGTCTCAAAATAAAATAAAATTTAATACAGCTTGACTACTAATTGGAAGGAATATTACAAAACAGAATAATTGTACGCTGTAGTTAATAGGACAAGGAGTAATGGGTACATATTCAAACTCAGGCTGGGTATTAGGAAGAAATTCTTTGCTGTGAGGGTGATAAGACACTGGAGCAGTTTGCCCAAGGAGGTTGTGAATGCCCCAACCCTGGAAGTGTTTAAGGCCAGTTGGTTCAAGGACTTGAGTGACCCGGTCAAGTGAGAGGTCCCACTCTGTGGCAATTGGTAATAAATAACTTTTAAGGTTCCTCCCAAACCTTAACATTTTACCAGTATATGAGTTTATAACACAACTTTTGGCTTAGACAGCCAAAGTTGCAGACAAGGCTAAACAATATCTGTAGGGAACTGCCATTTCCATGGCTGAAGCTAGTTAAAACTGCATGAGGTGCCATCCATTGATTCCCAGGTTTTCTGCCTTTGCTGTTAAAATCTGTCCAGGTTTGCAGTCATTTTAGTATGTCTGGGAAAAAAAAAATGACTGTTATTATACCATTTCTATGTGTCCCTGTATTGCTGGAGAGTTGGAAATTTGAAGATGACAATTTTCTTTTTTTTCAGGTTTTTCATCTTGCTTCCATTCATCTCTATGAGGATATATATGTCCAATCTAATTTTGCTGCCATGCTTTTTCTTTTGAATCAGTGGTTTATTTTTTTCTTTTAAGATGATCAATTTTTTCAAGCACTCTTGTCCCTGAAAAATAATTTGCTCCATGTCATTTATGCCTGTTTCTTCAGCTCTTCTTCTACCCTACTGTGCTTGCTTGTTTCCATTTTTCGTCAATTTTTTTTCCTTCTACATCACTCAGCAGCTTAATAGCCCTGGTTAATTAGTGCTATCAGCACACTACTATTATTCACTATTACTCTCCCATAGGGCACCAGCAATGCGGTAAAAGCGCTATCCCACCTTTTCTTTTTTCTCTAGTAACATCAAAAGAAATGGCTTCATAATATCTCTGTCCAGGTATTGTTAATCATATTTTGAAGGTTTGTCTGTTTGAGGAGAAATTCTGCCAGTTTTTCATGAGACAAAATGTATTTTGTCTGAGTCCTAGGACTCTAAGGACCTAGTTCTGACAGGAATTTTCTTTCTTTCAGATTATAAACTTCCATTGATTCTAATGACACCACAGTTCTTGATGCTCATGCATTCATCTCTCTATACCAACAGTTCATATTCACACTGCACAGTCAAGAGTAGTCACCCTCACTGAAATCCATCAAGTCCAGTAATACAAAGAACAGAAAAGTGCATCAGCAGGCATGTCTAACATTGATATATGTATGCATATATGAGTACAATAGGAGACAACAGTAGCAGTTTAGAGGTAACTAATCAGTGGTGCTACAATACTGGCAAGATCAAAATCTACTTTTTCTAATCAGATTTCTGATTCCTTGTCTACAAAAGTTTAAAGGCCTGTTTGTCTATACCAACACGAATAAAGTGGACAGTGTATGTGATGCTACGCTGTAAAGAGACAGTGGAATGTGATTTCACAAATCAAATTTATCTATTAAAATGTAAAAAGAATGAATTTAATATTTCAGAGGATTTCAGCTGCATGTGACTACGACCCCAATTTTGACAGAGATACACATTCACAGTCAGGGAGTCAGAGATTTCATATTTCTGTCATGTTATAATTTTTCCCCTTCCATTTTCATTATTTAGCAGCACAGAAGGCTTGAAGACAGTGATGCAACATGAGGAAAAGGGAAGAGTTGCTGGCTATTTAAAACCTAGGAACTAGAATTTACATACTATAAAACAACTCCAATGGAATGATAGAGAAAATAATGAAAGTTGCAGTAGTAAAAAAAGTTGTAAGGAAGTACCAAAACTCTGATCTTTATGCACAGATCTAGAAAGGTATTGACTGTTACCACAGGTAAACAATGAGTTGTTTCCTTTTTAAGGAAAAAAACATGCATTCCTTTTCCAGAATCATAGAGTATTTTATGTTACAGAGATGTCTGGAGATCTAGTCTGACCCTCCTCTCACAGAAGGTCCAATTAGATCTTGATGCTCAAGAACATGTACAGATCAGTTTTTAATTCACTGATTATGATGCCGCAACAACTTTGGGCAACCTCTTCCAGTGTTTGACCATTTTTATGAAAAAAAAAAAAAAAAAAAATCCTGTTNATTCAGACAGAAATTCTTTGCTCCAACTTTATCCACTGCCTCTCTTCCTGTCCCTGTGCACCATGTAGCAGAGTGTCTGGCTTCATTTTCTCTTCACCTCTCATTGGTTGCCTTGTTTTCTTCAGGTTGAATAAACACAGTTCTCTCATCCTTTCCTTCCAAGTAATGAACCTTCAATCATCTTGATGGCTTTCAGTTGGACTTTTTATATATGAAAATGCATTTCTTGTGTGGGAGAGATCATGACTGGCCATAATACCCCAGATGGGATCCTACAAGTGTTGAAGATAGGGGAAAGTTCACCTCCCTGGAGCTACTAGCTTGGCTGCTTTGCTAGAAGGGTTCAACTCCTTCAACCTATACCTCAGCTCATTTTGCTTGGCACTGCCTTCTATCCAATTTCTACTGTTCATGAGGTAATTTCATCACAGATGCAAGGCTTTGCACTTGCCTCTGTAGAACTTCATGTCTTTTCTGTCAACCAATTTCTCCAGCTGGGCAAAGCTGTTCTGAACCAACAGCACAGTGACCACTCCATGCAGTCAATTTTGCAGTCTCATTGAGAGAGACTGACATCACCCAAGTCATTATTGAAGACATTTTATCACAAAGGTTTAAATATAAAAAAGCGGTTTTTTCACAGATAAGGAAAAATGGGAAAAGAGAAGGGCCTTCATAAGAAATAGCAGTTTCTCTGAGTAGCAAATAATTCTGAAGCAGGATCGTTACTTGCCCATTTGTTTATATTTGTTTAAAAGTTGTTAAAAGTGTACAGTCAGCACTATTCTGATGTGATATGAAAGATATGAAAAAAAATCAGTATTATTTTTGTGTATGCCTGCTTTAATGTAGGCTAATTATTTTGTTTTGGGCCTTAACAAAATTTGTCCAAACTGCAGAGACAAAAACTGAAGAAGTTCCAGGTGACTTTCATCCTTACACATATGACCACTGAAATAGCAGTACTGTTTAGACTGTGACAGTAACATCATTCATCATCTTAATCTTCTTATATCACCTTCTAAAGAACATCTTACTGAGGAAAGGAAATTATTTTGTGACAGATCATCAACTACTGTTTTTATCCTGCATTCCCAGGATTTTGTCTGCTTGCTTTCCAACTGGTTGTGTATGAAGATCTGAAAGATAAAGAAACATCATTTATGTTAGACACCACTTAATTCCACATTTTTTCTCTTTATAAAAGCTATTACTTCTATCTAGTTAAATCAAACAATTTGGTCTCTATGTGAACCAATGGTTTTGAAACAAAAAAGGAAAGAAAAAATGTCCTAGTGCAACTCATTCTTACTAAAAATGAGTAAAAATTAGTTATGTTCTAAATTTATGATTAAATTAAAAACTTAAAAAAATAATGAAGAATGACCATATCAGCATTTCTTCCCTTTGCATCATTTTCCTGCTAATAAGCAGGTGCTCTGACCAAGAACTTTAGTTAGAGATTCAGAGGATTACAGGGAAATGAATTTTCCCAATGTATTTTAGGAAAGTACTAGGTTCCAGCGCTCACTGGGATGTTTTATTAGAGAGTCATATTTTCTAACCTGTCTGTATTCTGCTGAACCATGAAGAGTGATAGTTTTGTGTGTTTTTTGTAGTGATGTAACTAAAAAAAATATAAATTCTTATTGTATGTGCCTTTTTTACAGTGTAGAGCATTTAACCAAGTAATTTATTGTAATACCTCTTTGAGTTCACCGTGTTCTAAAATATTATAAAATTAGTAAAATAAAAAAAAATAAACAACTTCAGATTCATATATATGTGTATATATAAACATATGTATTGGGAGTGAAAGAATAAAGAGCAAGAAAGTAAAAATAATAGTTATTATTTTTATATAAGCATGTTTGACCTTGCATATTTGAGAGAATATTTTGCTGCACAGGCATAATCCTAAATACACAACTTAAGCAAGTACCCCGAGTTCAGCAAAATAACAGAAATTAGAGTGTATTTTTTGAGTCCTTATGTTACGGAAGCTCTAATTTCAGTCCACTACTCTTCTATAAATCATGTTTGTTGAAGGACTAGAAATTTAAGATGTCACACAGCTGATTTAGCAGCAAAAATATATGAATAGGATAGTAAAAGCAATGTCACACAGCTCTACCTCTGTTATGGGAAATATAACCAACGTGAAGAATTTGACTTTGCACCTGACTTTTCTGAATTCTGTTGATTTGTTATAGGTAAACTGTGATGGCATCCTTTTTTTTTTTCTTTTTTTTTTTTTTTTTTCATTCTATAGATGGCAATAAAAGTTGAGAGAGACAAAAAACCCATTTTTTTTCTCAGAAAAAAAATTTTCATTCCCTATGAAAATCCACTGAAAAATTATCCAATTTTAATAATACAAATTAAAACCATGTTTGATAGCCCTACACTGTGAATAATATCCAGAGGGTGGTGAAATGACCTCTAAGATTACCCATGTTTTGATTCTGAATGTAAGCATGAATACCAGTTACCTATATCCTCTGGATCCTAGTACCAAGATCTCCCAATGGACACTTTTACACAGAGATTTCAAGACTGGAAATAATAGAGTAAATAAATGTGCTAACCCATGCAACACATCTTTTCTGTAGCAATTTATGACTTTTGTGAATGTTCTTCAGGTGCAAGTGTTCAGAGAAATTTAATTTCCCTCACTTTCTTTAACAGCTTGCCAGAATTTAAAATGCCTGTTTATAAGGTATCACTGGCTGTCTTTTTCCACATCTTGTAAGCTGCTTTTGTGGCTAAGCTGGTGTGACACTGAGTAACTCAGACTTCAGCCAAGCAAAAAGAAGCTAAGCCATTAACTAAAAGCAAATAAATAAATAAAGTGGAAGCCCTGAAAAATAAACAGGAGCAAAGAAAGAAATTGGACAGGAATGAAACAAAACTGCAAACCAAAACCAAGAGCAAAATTATTTACTGTAAATGTATATATGTCAGTTTCATATTCACTTATGGCTGGTATAAGTAACTTTTTAATCAATAATAAAGACAGAACATTTATAAGTCAGAAACAAATTTTTGACTAAAAGCTCTTAATATTTGTGACATTTAGGAGATACTTAAAAAAATGTTGATTGGAAAAATGAGTAGTCTTTCACAAACTTATCATTAAAACATTTCCTTTGGTACTTTTGTATTAACATTTCCAGGAAATTGATTATTTGAAAAAGTAAAAAAGTGATACAGTAATGATATTTTAACAGCATATTAATAGGCTGTTTAAAGTTTTTGTACTAATAAATTACCTTTCTACTGCAGTTCCTTGGAAAGGAGTTTTGAGCCAGTGTTAAATGATTACCTGCAGGTGATAATTCAAATGGCACCAAGAAAGAGTTCTTTACCTCTCAGGAAATGTGATCAAGTGTTTATATAGTGCAATACTTGTCTTTTGCTTGTTCACGCACAAATCTTTGATAATCTTGTGATGAACATGATCAAATGATTGCTTCCATGCTTTCTAGACTTGTTTTACACAAACCATTACTGTCCATGTGGCTCCTGTCCAGGGTGGCACAAAGATGGCACGTCAGCCTTGTGTGCTGAGCTGGGGTGCCCTGGAGACCTCCCTGAGCTCCCCGGAGCTGGAGGTCATCTCTGCTGCCCTCAAACACCTCTTCCAGCACAGGAGTTTTTCTTTCAGCTGCTTCAGGGGGAGGATTGAGATGCAGGAGATGGTTTTCCATGTTCGGTCTTAGATGTTTATTCTTCTTATCAGTGCTATACTCTTACAAAGAAGTGAGTTCTCAGTACCTCAGCTTCTAGGTAAAAATGGTGATAATAGCTTCTAACTACAAGGTTTTTTTAAGACTAAACTTTACCAATGAATAATTGCCAACTAGATTATTTTTACTATTAACTCAATTACTAGACAACTATGACCTGCAGTGCGGCATTTTACACTTAATCCCACAATATTACTTAAACCCAGGAAGAAGAAGGAAGAAGAAGGAAGAAGAAGAAGGAGATGACACCTTAAAACATCTATCTTGCTCTATATACACTATTATACTCTAAAATGTAAAGCTATGAGTTTTCACCCTGTGACATTGCACACTTGTATTTAAACGACACACCCATAATACCAGTTCTTACACTCAATTTTGGAGGCTTTCTCTACGGCCTCAGGTCAAAAGTAGTGTTCTTTGAGGGTCTATACCTGTAAATATAGAAATCCTAAATTTCTCTGTGCCCAGGGTTCTAACATCTCAGGAGTTGGCATACCTGACAGTGTGTAGAGGTTTGCTGGCACCCTGAGCAGGGCAAAGGTTGCAACATGGCTACTGCAGAAGATGCCAGAAATTGGGAGCAGGAGAGAAGTAGGGCCCCACTGGCTGAGTTTCATGCCTGAGGCCACAAACTTGTTGGTCTGAGACTAAAATTTGTAAGATTTCACCTGTATTAAACTTGTGGTGAGTTAAAAATCTATCTCCAGGTGAATATACGTGGGGAAAAATTTTAGTGAAATGGTTTTGAAAATGGAGACAAGAGATTTTGGAAAATGTCCAGTCTCCTAGTTCAAGGTACCTGGTATGAGGTAGCTGAAAAATAAGGGTCCTTGGGAACTCAAGGATGAAGGATTTTGTGATCCTACTCCTAAGGAAAGGGTGTGAACAAGCCTAAAACTAACAAGCTTAAAACTAACAAGAAGGACAAGACAGCTAGTAAAAAACAGTTGGGAAAGTGAACTTCAAAACTGGTTTGTCTTGTTAGCAGGTCTCATGGAAATATCACGTTTCTCTGCAAGCCTGATCTCAACAAATTCTGGCAGAATAATGTTGCAGTAAAAGAGGTTATAGTGGTTTTTCTAGTAAGCAAGAACAAGAATTGAAGAATGGAGTTGAACAATGACCTATACTTACTGTGCCATGAAGCTCCATGGTATGCTAGGCAAAATAGCTACCTGAATTTTTCTGGGTCCCTACAGTCTGTATGCTGCTTATGAGCACCTTAAAAACCTGGATATTTCTCACAGAAATTCTGACAAAAACTGTCAATGCTTTTAAGTTATGTATTGTATTTAAAGAAATGTAGGGTGCACAAACCCATGCATAACTTGTTTAAATAAGGACATAGCATTATGCTCATTCTAGCATCTATCTCAGTTTACCTACTGGAGAGATAATGGAAAAGTAGTGTTATAAAACTGGATGTATTGATGCCGTTAAAGAACTTCAGCTTGCTAGCAAAGAGAGGAGTGCCATAAAAAGTATACAAGGAAATTATTTTTCTTCACATCATAGTTTGGATACTGGAAAACAGAAAAATCCCTAGTCTTAAAAACTTAGTATTAATAAAACGCAGCTTTCTATGATGAAATGAATGAGAGGCTATGTGGGAAAATACATAGGAAAAATGTGACATATAAGAGGAAGACTATACAAAGTGTAAGTACATAAAAATTATTATGTTTTCACTGCCATATAAATTACATTTAATAACTTTTGAAAGCATTTGGGGGTTGAACTTCATCTGTAAAGGTCCCTTCCAACCTATATAGTCTATGCTTCTATGTGATAGCATTATAATGTTGATTATGTTGTTTCAGGGTCAGGCTTTCAGTTTGACAGATATTTTCATTTTTTTGGGGAGAACCTAGCAATGGCCATGCTCATCATAATTGAAAGGAATGTTTAGCTGTTGGCAATACCTACCCACACAGATCCACATCATTTCTAATTTAATATTTTCAGTATTGTTTGCATTTTCACAGATTCATACTATCTGTTTTGTTTAGAGTTCTCTATGGAGTACAGCAAAACATTCAAAAAAATCTGTTTTGGGGATAACTTGGATGTTAGTGAAAAAACAGATTTCACACAAAATTGTCAAAGCAGCAGGGTTCTTGAAAGGAAATATGGAAAACCAGAATAGCAGTAAGAAATAAGGATACTAGTCACAGCAACATCTCCAATGCTACCCTCATTTGAACTTAGATTACTGAATCTTGGGCCACCTACTATGCAGAGTACTGAAACATCTTCGGAGAATAACTATCTATTTGAACAGAGTATAATAATGATAGTAATCACTTTTTTACATATCATCCAAGAAATAGGAAATGTGGGTTTTTCAAATTAATCATGAACTGCACTCCAGAAAAGTAATTACAGAATGTTATTTCTAATAGAAATAAAAGAGAACAGGCTATCGGTACAGGTCCTGTGTATGACACTGTATAAGAAAGGACTATAGGAGAACAAAAGGATGTTCTGGATTCTAGGAACTAACTGTTCAAGCATACACTAGCAACCTGGCTTCAATTCCCAGGTCTCCCAATATTTATTATCTTTAACATTTTTGAAGATAGATATATTCAAAGATCACAGAATACTATCTTTATCCCAAATCTATAGCCTCAATACTATGGGATCAGCCTTCCTCAGTGAAAGTATAAGACAAGATCATTGTCTTAGGAAATCTAGTTTTGAATCCTTTCTGTGTCTAATTATTTTTATCACTTGCTTCCTCAGAGGGAGCACTAAACCAAAGGCTGCTGTCCAACATGTCCAAATCTTTCATCCAGCTTGACGAAGTCAGGCACATCCCCTGTGCTTTGTGCTGAACTTTTGTCTGTGGCTTTTGCTAGGAAAGGACAGAAAAGGCCTGATAAATTGCCCATACAAGGAAATATGCTGTGTTTAGATCAGAGAAGGCTTTGTCTGGGTGGCATCTGTTCAGACAGGGATTTTCAAAAGTAACTAGCAGATAACTTCTAGACAGCTCTCAGTTTGAAGAGGTAGCATTTTAGTTTTAAGTACCTCATCAATTATGCAGCAATTCAATGTATAAATAAGCATGACTTTTTTTTCTAAAGACTGTTACATTTGTAGTAAAATAAATTTTAGTCAAAATTTTCTGTACCCAGAACAGATTACAATGGTTTTGTGGTCATGTTGATTTATCTATGTCTATATGTCTATGTCTATGTCTATCTATATCTATGTCTAAATCTATATATTTTCTATCTCTAGCTACTGTACAATCTGTTGCTCTGTTTCTATTGCTGTCTCTACCTGTTGATATTTCCATGTAAGTGGGGGATTAATTAATTGATAATGGTTTTGGATATTCTCCCAAAGTTGAATGAGTGGATATTCAAGGCTAAACAAATCACCCCAAAAATGCTTTACATTTAGAAGAGTGGGAAAAGTACCTCCAGAACTTGATTTGTTTGATCCCCCCCAAAAAACCCATCTAAATTATGCTAGATAATTTTGCTTCACTTTTCCTAATATTATTATTCATCCAAGGCCTTTAAAGGGCTTCTAAAAGCAAGTAACACACTCAGACACACAGACACACAGACACACACACACACACACACACACACACACACACACACAGAGGCACACATATATCTACATATCACTATATGAACATACTAGAGTTGATTATGGCCTCTGAATTGTTTTTCCTTTAGGGTGAAAAAACCCTATTATATATTATTATATAATTGCATATGGTCATAAATGTATATAGATTGATGCAATGTCTATATGTACAATTGAACTTGTTTTTTGATGGGTTTTGGTTTTTTTGTGTTACAGTGTGTATGTATATGCACATAGTACATAAATAGTTGTCAAAACAGCGTGTACAGTCTGAGGTACCTCAGCAGCAAGTAATTCCAAATATGACATTTAAGGGTAAAGTACATAGTAACAATATTCATTTGGTCTATAGATTGCAAAAAAACCTACATTATTTCTTCAAACAATAGCTTGCTGCGCTCATTATGTATTGGAGAGCATATAAAGTAAGTTCCTATACTTATATACATATTGCTTCTCTCTGGATTCATGCTGTGTAGTATCAGTGATTTTGGCTTATTTTAACTAATATAAATTAGCTTAGAATCCTGATAATAGTTGAAGTGCAGTTGTACCTTTCTTGGGTAAGTAAATATCTGTTTATTTCTAAAAATCAATTTTTAGTGATAGAGGAAGTTTCATCTATTAGATAAAATTATTTATAAATTCTTAACACGAAAAAGGCTAGACACCACATCTTACTCCAAGGAGGCTATAAAATTATTTTTATTTGCTTAGTCTTAACTCTGTATCTGTGCGCGTGTCACAATCACAAAGTTCTACATAACTTTGAAAGCACCTTGTCCTTGAAGGAAAAAAGAATAATATTAGCTTCAATTTTCTTCTATTTTATTTCTGCTTTTCCTATCCAGCAAGCTAGTCAAATAGACTCTGCTGTATGAGTAAAACAGATGACAGAGGAACACATCAAGCTCAATGTCCTTGGGCATATTTTGTTGACTTTAAATAGTATCTAGCACTTCATGACAGAAAATCATTTCCATTTCAGAACTTTAAAGGCTGAAATAACAGAAGGATAGGTAGGCCTATAGTGGCTCAGTAAATACACAGTAAGAAATGCTTCAAAATATGTCCTTGTCTGAAGTCTTTGATGCATCATTTAATAATCTGAGAACCTCAATTACAGTTAATAGTAAAAGATAACTTCTTTAATTTTAACGGCAAGAAACCCTCATGTGTTCCCTCTCCTGCAGAACTATACAGTAATATGCTAGCTAGGACTGTTCAAATAGTATTGGCCTGAGAGAACAAGTACAAGAATCTGCCACAGCATATTGTCCCCAAACTAACAATTCATTAGTGAAAGTGAGTTGTCACTCTTGTTATGTTAAAGACTTATGTGTATTTGTTTGTTGATGAAAAAGAAGGATGGAATATCCATTTGTTTTTTTTTCCTTTTCAGTGAATGTCTTGCAATGGGATCTATTTTGTTCTATCAAAGTTTGGAAGTATAACCTGTCCCATATGACGTATGAAATATGCTGTAAATTGTTACAGACTGCTATGCTTGTAACTGGTTTATGACAATTAAACAATTCTTAGCCATTATAAAAATACTTTTTCCTTTTGTTGTCCATTTTCAAATAGAGAACTTAACTCACCTAAATTTAGAAAGTGTCTGCATTCAATAAAATCACTTCTGGCACCCTCAAAAGTCTCTGAAGAGAACAGACTCTTTTTAAGGTGCCATCTGATAGATGAGTGCATTCACATGACATCACATTAATTTAATCCTAAAGTGTTTTCCTGTTCCTATTGACTATAAAGGAACTTCAGATGTCCATTTCAGACACAGCAGCCTCTATTTTAGGCTCCTCATTGTTCAGATTAATCCTGTTAAAAATGTCCACATTCCATTTATAGGGTCAGTCAAAAGGATCTAGTACAAATGGAAGAAAGAAAATACTTGCTGAAAATGGCCCTCATGACACTCACCCGGCATTCTCTGCTCTGCCTGCTGATGGAAACTGTGCAAAGCATATGCAGCTTTAGAGGGTCTGTCCTATCACCAGCCAAGACATTCACCAATATTCATGTGACTTGATTTCAATGTTCTGAATCCTCACAGACAGAACAGTTTAAAGCTTTGCCCTTTTTGACTAATGAGAAATGAATTTGCAATGTGCTTTTTCTAGATAAAGCTTAACTTATTATAGATTGGAAACAGTGTCACATGTGTTTGCATGAATAGAAAATCAAATACCAATCAAAAGTCATTAATTCTATAAGATATTATTTCCAAAGAAATGTTAAGAAATATTGATCTTTTACAGAACAATCAATAAATGTTGAGAAAAGTAAGATAAACTAATCAAATAAGCAATTAATTATCAAGTACTTTCTAAACTGCAAAATATCTTTAAATTCAAGTTTTTCAGACATTGGAACATTTAAATTAAGTATGTTTATGAAGCAAAATACTTAACTTTACATACTTAACTTTACACTTTATTTTGAAGTTACTGCTGCATATTCTTAAACACAAAATTAACCATATGCTGACATGCTCTTTTGACTAGGTATGGTTTATCTATTTAATATGTAGGTAGACTGGAAAAAATTATAGATTGAAACCTCTAATACATGACCAAATTTTCTGCAGGATCAAAATAAATCTCTATTACAGAGTATCAGGTCTTTAATAACTTATAGTAATAAACATTAAGAGATATTTAGATATTTATAGGTGGCCACTGGAGAACAGCTTAAGAAGATATTTCTCAGTAAAAATGTAATTTCTCTAAATACCAGGCCTAATCTACTGTAGTGTAAAATAAAATGGATCAAATATAAAATGAAATTATTCTGAGTGCAAAATAAACCATTTTTATTTCTGGTTTGAACACATTAAGAATGAGCTGACATGTTATTACTTTTCATGGCATAAATAGAAATTTAAAATAAAAGGAATCCATACAAACCAGGTATAAAGCAGAATGATTTTTTAAAATACCTGGATAACATTAGATAATTTTCAATGCATCAGAAAATGTGTAAACCTCAATGAAGTCACCCTTTGTGCTAGGAACAGCAAACAGGGAAGCATTTAGCCTATTGTGGATAATACACAATAAAAGTTTATCTCAATTGACAGGGCAGTTTCTCTGTACAGAGCATGACATTACCCCTCCTGTGTTTTGAGCATCTCATGTAATAATCTGTACATAGTTACAATGGTGGAAATCTTCAACCTTGGTACATCAGCCTCAATCTCTCAATTGTAAATTGTTTCATTCTAGTGTAATAGAGACCGGCTGTAAAAAAAACCCCACTCAAATCTTTATTTCAAATGAAATGTAAATATTCAAATGTACGAGAAGAAAATATAGAAAGAATAAAACACCAGACATAATGAAAGATGACACTGTGGTTTGTTTTCTCAACATCCGCACTTTTAACATTCTGAATTCCTGTTACAATACAGACACAGAGGCTTTGCAAAATGGCTCTTTCTCTCTTTCAGTAGTGGAACCAACAATACTTTGATTACTGCAGGTTTTGTTTTTTTATACTGAGGTTTTGTGTGAATCCTCAAAAGACTAGTGTAGCCTTTTCTGTCTTGCACTGTTGCTTGTGGGCATTAGCATGTCTCTTCTCAATATTTAGCCACTAGTTCTCATAAGTGTTGCTGTAATCTAGTGTTTTTCCTTGATTTCTGTGATTTATATTCCTCTGGAAAAAAAAGACTCAAACCAGTCAAAGGTTCAAAAGTATCTGGGTTTTTAAATGTGTTTTGTAGACTTTTTATATGTTTTTTAGTTTTGGTTGTTTCTGAGGTTTGGTTTGTGGGGGGTTTTTTGGGTTTTTTGTTTGTTTGTTTGTGGTTTTTTTGAGGGGGCAGTTTGGTTGGTTTGTTTGTTTGTTTTTTCAACAAAAAAAAGGATATTGTGGTGTTATTAAAAATATTTTATTTGCCAAAATGGAGAGTGGGAAGGACAGGCACCCGGCCCCCTTGGAAACAGAGAAACAATACTCACTATTAATACTGATGTTCTAGAAACACCACTACTTTCCTTAAAAGGCCAGTGCACTGGTAGTATAAATGTGCATTTAGAGATCTAATTTCTAGAATCTACAGAAACTTTTCATTCACCACTAAAATGTTTAAAATTGTATGGATAAGCACATCACTTCTTTTCTAAAAGCCTTTTACTATATCTTGAGGTCAATTACAATAAATCTGATTTTATTTCTGGATGACCTTCTACCAAAGGTGCAAAGATATTTACACTATTACAGGCCTTGAGACCTCTTCCAGTCTGACTTATTCATCTTAAGATCATTCCTGAAACAGTCCTCAATTGATTTTTTTTTATGAAAAATACCAAAACATTTTAAATTTGTAATCAGAGTTCTTTAGAAAATCACTCAGAGCTGGACTCTCCAGAGATATGACCTAGATATAGGTCATAACATATGGTAGATTGTGATGAGTTGCTGAAGCTGTGTCTATTGAAGCTGAAAAAATACCTAAAGAAGTGATGTCTATCTATCTGTCTGAGTCTACTCTTTCCTTCCAAAATAGACGTGAAGGAGACGAGGGAATAATCATACAACAAATGGAATGTTGTATAATCAATCTTCCACCTGGATCCCTAACACTGGGGACTTCCTTGAGTCAGGAGGCAGGAGAGTCCCATAAGATTAATGTAACATGCATCAGTTAACAGATTCTTTGGTGCTGTACAGCTGTTCTGCATCAGATCTCCAGCAAAAGCTGAGTTCACTTAATTAGTGAGTTCAGGCCCTATGTGAAGGTAAGCATGAAGTAATATGATAGAGAAACGTATACAGAGAAGTGGTTTGGGTGGTCTGTAGACTGCATCTAGACCCCATTCAATAGCAGGAATAACTGTAGCTCTCTTAAAACAAGATTGTGGTTGTAACTGGGCTCAGCTGCAGAGGTCACATGCCCCTGTAGTCACACCAAGTACCCCTAGGGGTAAATGAGTCCATCTCTTTCCCAGTGATATGTAGTTATAATTAATCTCTCCCTTTTACTTGGACTCCCTGACCAACAATGGCACTGAATAAGATGAAAAAAATTAATGGTAACCATTTTAATGTATTTGTTTCTCAGAGCCTGGCCCATGGGCTTTTAGTTGGGCACAGCTTGACAATTGCTGAAGTTATACTGTGGGCTTCTACTACCCTCACACTGATTGACTGATTTGACCAAAGTTGACAAAATGGCCCAATTGACAAGCCAATGTACACATTGAGGGCTACACAGGCCAGTCCTTCAGACTGGAGTGACATGCTGGCTGCACATTTGACCACAATCCACAGTGAACTGGTGGAAGACAAAATTGTTTTGATGTGATTGGAGAACTATAACACTGCAGAAGCTGATATGGAGGGATACTGATCCTTCTATCTGGTTGGAGGGCTTGGTCAGTTACCCCAAGGTACATGAGGTTCCCACCTCTGAACCTGCTATGGGAAGAAACATTAGCCATGCTGAGGGAGAAGGTGAGAGTAGCAAGGAAGAGCAGGACTCTCTGTTTCCTGCCTCCCATCCCTGGTGAGCAGCATAGATCCGGCATCAGAGGATGCCAGCGAGGAAGGTCCTGGACAATAATCCATCATGTCTATGCTGTGGAAACCAGAACTACTGAGTGCTAGGTCTAATTGACCATATAAAAAGACACTATATGAGATTTTGTTTCAATGAGCAAAATGTGGGAAAACAATGAGAAAAACATTGCAGTGTCACCTGCCATTTCCCACAGTGTTAAGGTGCTGCAGAAATGGCTCCCATTGGAGAATGGACTTGTGAGGTGTGTGGGAAAACCTTTAAAAACAAAAAATGGTGTGAGACAACATAAAAAAATTAGTGTAACCTGTGGTAATTAAGTAATTTCTTGTTTTGATAAGAGCTTTTCCCCTAAAATTCTCTTCCCATACTGAGTATAGAAAAAATGTTGGTCACTCACATGAAGAACCAAATATAAGGGTATAATAAATGGTTGCATTTTGATAGAAGTGATTATACCACTTGAGATATGTGTGAGACAGTTCTGTATTATACTGAACACGAATAGCAAAAGGCTGTTTTTCACATACAGTTCTTTAAATAGCATGATGCTTTTCTCTAGAGAAATGTTGTCATGGTTTAGGAAGTGATTTTTCTCATTGAAAAACACATTACAGGCTATATGGTCCAGAAAACAAATAGTATCACTTTCATACCATCATCAATAAATTAGTAAACAAATCACTAGATAACTATGAAAACTGAATAAATTTAAGTAATTATTAAAAATTTGCCTCAGGGTACACTCTATATTTTCTCCTTACTCCAACTATCTGCCAGTTCTTTCTTTGAAAAACTGTTTAAAGGAGCTGATTTAATAATAGAACTAAAATTAATATCAAGAAAAGTTTATCTTGTGTTGGTTTTGAGTTAATGAATAGATTTTCTTCATAGTGGCTTGCATGGGGTTGTTTTGGATTTAAACTCCTGAACACAAGGTTGATAATATAGAGACACTTTTGTAATTGCTGAGCAGGGTTTACACAGATTCAAGGTCATTTATTCTTTTTCTGCAGCCCAGTAGCACAAAAGTTGGGAGTGCATGGGAAGTTGGGAGGAGACTCATATGTGACAGGTTATGCCAGCCGACTGAAGGAATATTCCAGACCATATGGCATCGTGCTCACCATGAAGGGGGGGGGAAAGGAGGAAGGGGAGGGTATTTGGAGTGATGGTATTTTCCTTTCCAAGTCATCATCATGCACAACAGGGCTCTGCTCTCCTGGGGATGGGTGAACAGCTGCCTGCCCATGGAAAGTAGTGAAAAAATTCCTTGTTTTGCTTTTTCTGTGTGTGTGTATGTTGCTTTCCCTGTTAAACTCTCTACATCTCAACCCAATTTTTTTCGAAATTTTGCTCTTCTAATTCTCTCCCCAATCCCACTGGTGTGGGAGAGAGTGAGCCATTGCATGGAGCTTAGCTGTTGGATGGGATTAAACCCTGACACTTCTTTACTTGATGCTTAGGCTACATCTTGCAGTAATAGAGAACAGCCTCTACTGTTCTGAAATGTGTGTAAGGGTTTCACATTCCTGGGAAATCAAAAATAAATATTGATATCTTACCTCACATTATTCATAGAGTTGATGTGTGGAAAGTATTTTTAAAATATTCTTACTATCACATACTGGGTTTTCATTTAATCTTACATGCACCCCACAATTGGCTCAAATTTAAGTTCATAATTCTGTGTCATATTAAGCTTAAAAAGATTGTAGTAAGACACTATTAATGAAGATGTTGAATGTGCATTGTACACTTAGATGTGTTTGTTTTCTTTTATTATAGTGTGTGAACTAATTCCTTCCAAAACATCTTGTCTAACTGTAGATCCTTGGTCTAAAATGTAAGAAGGTGTCATATCCCCAGGGTCCTGTGGGACAGAAATATCAGAAAACACGTATGTATAACAAACTATAATTTAACAGTCTTAAAAACCATTAAAATGAAGTTTATTCACATCAGTCAAGTTTCTCGCTCTAAAAGGAATATTTTAAACAAATGAATATGTTTAACAAATGATGGTTTAGAGAGTGTGCTGGTAAATTCTTCTGCACCTGAGTATAGGGCCAGATATGTACTCAAGTTAACAGATGTCAGATTCATTTGTACAGGGATGTTTTACAAGCATTCCTATGACTATTCCTAAATTTCCATTTACAAACTTTCTCTTATGTTGAAGTGGAAATTGAGACATCCAGGAAAAATTTATTCATAGCTATTTTCTTATAGCAATCTAAAATCCAGACAATACATTCTCAATTACAAGTAGCCCAGTTT
>VWZN01016126.1:52746-75226 GCA_013396955.1 Regulus satrapa
AAATAGTATCACTTTCATACCATCATCAATAAATTAGTAAACAAATCACTAGATAACTATGAAAACTGAATAAATTTAAGTAATTATTAAAAATTTGCCTCAGGGTACACTCTATATTTTCTCCTTACTCCAACTATCTGCCAGTTCTTTCTTTGAAAAACTGTTTAAAGGAGCTGATTTAATAATAGAACTAAAATTAATATCAAGAAAAGTTTATCTTGTGTTGGTTTTGAGTTAATGAATAGATTTTCTTCATAGTGGCTTGCATGGGGTTGTTTTGGATTTAAACTCCTGAACACAAGGTTGATAATATAGAGACACTTTTGTAATTGCTGAGCAGGGTTTACACAGATTCAAGGTCATTTATTCTTTTTCTGCAGCCCAGTAGCACAAAAGTTGGGAGTGCATGGGAAGTTGGGAGGAGACTCATATGTGACAGGTTATGCCAGCCGACTGAAGGAATATTCCAGACCATATGGCATCGTGCTCACCATGAAGGGGGGGGGAAAGGAGGAAGGGGAGGGTATTTGGAGTGATGGTATTTTCCTTTCCAAGTCATCATCATGCACAACAGGGCTCTGCTCTCCTGGGGATGGGTGAACAGCTGCCTGCCCATGGAAAGTAGTGAAAAAATTCCTTGTTTTGCTTTTTCTGTGTGTGTGTATGTTGCTTTCCCTGTTAAACTCTCTACATCTCAACCCAATTTTTTCGAAATTTTGCTCTTCTAATTCTCTCCCCAATCCCACTGGTGTGGGAGAGAGTGAGCCATTGCATGGAGCTTAGCTGTTGGATGGGATTAAACCCTGACACTTCTTTACTTGATGCTTAGGCTACATCTTGCAGTAATAGAGAACAGCCTCTACTGTTCTGAAATGTGTGTAAGGGTTTCACATTCCTGGGAAATCAAAAATAAATATTGATATCTTACCTCACATTATTCATAGAGTTGATGTGTGGAAAGTATTTTTAAAATATTCTTACTATCACATACTGGGTTTTCATTTAATCTTACATGCATCCCACAATTGGCTCAAATTTAAGTTCATAATTCTGTGTCATATTAAGCTTAAAAAGATTGTAGTAAGACACTATTAATGAAGATGTTGAATGTGCATTGTACACTTAGATGTGTTTGTTTTCTTTTATTATAGTGTGTGAACTAATTCCTTCCAAAACATCTTGTCTAACTGTAGATCCTTGGTCTAAAATGTAAGAAGGTGTCATATCCCCAGGGTCCTGTGGGACAGATATATCAGAAAACATGTATGTATAACAAACTATAATTTAACAGTCTTTAAAACCATTAAAATGAAGTTTATTCACATCAGTCAAGTTTCTCGCTCTAAAAGGAATATTTTAAACAAATGAATATGTTTAACAAATGATGGTTTAGAGAGTGTGCTGGTAAATTCTTCTGCACCTGAGTATAGGGCCAGATATGTACTCAAGTTAACAGATGTCAGATTCATTTGTACAGGGATGTTTTACAAGCATTCCTATGACTATTCCTAAATTTCCATTTACAAACTTTCTCTTATGTTGAAGTGGAAATTGAGACATCCAGGAAAAATTTATTCATAGCTATTTTCTTATAGCAATCTAAAATCCAGACAATACATTCTCAATTACAAGTAGCCCAGTTTCTACTGAAGAATCCAGGCTTGATTAGCTTTCAAAAATATATCTCAGTTAGGGAAATTTTATCTTGCAGATGAGTCTCAAAGCACAGTTGCATAAACCTGTCTTCCACAGGTTTGTAAGACACATGACTGAGCAATAAAAAATGGACAAAATAAGTGCAGGCTTCATAAATTGCTTGAATTCAGCTAGAAAACAAACCCAACTAGCTGTGGGTGAAATGCATTTTTAAAAATGTGACCTCTAATTATTTGTAAGACCAACTAAACAGGTGAAAGTTGTAGCTTGTGCTGTTAAAACTGGAAGAATCATGCAGTTTCTTCAAATTTAGAATGTAGATGCATATTAAAAGAGTGTTTGGTGTTTGCACTCAAAAAAGTGGAAGATATTGGATAAAAGAGAAAAAATGGGTTGACCAGCAGAAACTCAGTTCAAGCAAAAATAATATTACTTAGTTCCGCTTAGTAAAGAAATTTGGATTTTGACTTCTGAGAATAAGAGATTTAGTCGGAAGCTTTCTGATTTCTATATTTTGAATAGTCTCACAATAAATTATTAATATATAAAGGCTTAAAAATACAAAATTAAATATGTAATCTTGGTTTATCAATCAAAACATACTGTAACATAAATTACTATGGATTTCTGGGCTTTTTAGATAGAGGGGACCTGCAGTGGTACATTTTTGCATTTGAACCAGAAGTGAGCATCTATTTCAATTCCTTGTGGAGAAAAAGTAGAGAAGATTGGATTATACTTTAATTAAAAAGCAAAGAAAAAACAACCTGAAAAGGAGATGACAAGGGATTTTGAAGGATCAGTTCAGTGGATTTCACAAGAACAAGTTTTAGAACAGATTTATTTAGTATTTTTACCTAAAAAAGAAAGAACATGATTTGCCTCAGAGAATTTATGATGAAATAAAGTTGGAAAATGTTGTCTACAAAAAGATAATCAACATATTCAGGAGGAACTAATCATTGGGATGACAGGAATTTCAATATGCAATGCAATTGGTAAACATGCAGGATTATACGCTTCAGGTTTAATAAGATAAACTTCTGTGACATCAACCTAGGAACTTATCTATGGAAAAACAGATGTAAGGACTTTAGTGCTGCTTGTTGATTAGAGAAAAATTTCCAGCTGCTAACTTGATGTAGCTGTGAAAAAGACAAAAAAATCTTAGTAAATCAGAACAGAGATTTCCAGTGGAGGCAGGAAGATATTAATCCCACTGTAAATTTATGCCACCTTAGTCTTCTTGCAGAATGCATATACAACTCTTGTTACTCATGATCATGAAAAAGGAACTCAGAATGGAGCATACCTGGGAAGGCCAAGGAAGAAAATCAGAAGCTTACCAGAAGGTTAAAGAATGTGACTTTTAAAATTCAGCTAAAGATGCTAAAAAGTTACCTGAGCGCTTAGCATCAATATCAAAGTTGTTTATACTGAAGAAGTATTTTTAGGTATAAGTGTAGCTAGTAAGAAAAACTAAATGTAGTGGTTAACTGTTATCTATCCTAGTCTAGGATTCCTGGGCTGTGTAAATACAGTTTGGATCCCCAATTCTGCAGACATCTCTATATAAAATAGATTGTGACACGTTATAAAAAACAGAAAAAATTGGCTCGTCACATTCAGATTCTCATCATTGAATAGTTATGTGACATTTTTAATATTTTTTTCACCATTTTGCCAAAAATTTGCTCTGTTATTTTTTCCACATTACCACAGTAAAAGAAAAAACAAACAAAAAAGGTGATGTTTCTGATGTCCAGTTTTGTTTGACCTTCTTTAATTTAAGGCCTCTAAATATTAATTATTGAAAATGTCAGACCCTGCTCAAAAGTACAACAGCTCTTATGTGGTGACTATCACATCACATCACATCACACAGAAGTACAAACTGGTTATGAAAAATTTAATCTGGACTGAGATGGAAGGTCATATTGATCAGTCAGATATTCAGGAACAGCTTGTTGGGACTGAGATGAGGCACAAAACTTACCACTTATGAGAGAGACTTAACTATGTTAATGAAAGGGATAATGAGATGAAGTGACTAGAATAGCAGGACACAAATTTCAATCACATTTTTCCCAGGTTTTTTGTTTTTTTTTTTTTTTTTTGTTTGTTTTTTTTAAGGAATGAAAGGATGAATTGCTTACTCATAAATGTAGTTTTTTATGCAGGCTTTTCTCCACCTCCCTTTTGCATGCTGTTACATTAATCCTTATCATCCCTCATTAGACTGAGCTAATTGTACTGCTTTATTGCTTCATCAATATATATCAATAGTCTCTTCAATTTCTTCTCTATCCTTTCTGAAATCCTCATCTGCACTTCCCATTTGGAGAAAATTACTACTTCAAGCAGAAAAGCAAAGCTTTATAAACCAGACTTGCACAAATCTGCTGAATTCCATTACAAAATTGGAAATAAGTTCAGAGAACACATCCAATTCTTTTCTTCCAAATAGCAGTGAAAGAAATATGGATCCACTTGTTAACAACTGTTTAAAATAAGCCATCCTGTTATTGCAAATCTTTACTTCTAACTGTAACACACTTTCTTAGGAGGAAAATTCAAACCCTTGGATATCATTAATATTTGTGTGCCATGATTTTTTAGTCCTCATTTTTGTTAAAAAGGTTTGATTGTGCTAAAGATAATAAAAAGAACCTGATTTAACAAATTAAATAACATGCTTCCTACAGTTGGATTACAGTTACCCTCAGCTAATCCCAAACTCAGCTCTGAATGATTGGCTGGAGATTTTCATGTGGTGGACAGGAGAAAGCAAAAAAATCTCATGGAACATTTTCATCAGAGGACTTTGAAGAACTATTAAAGGTAAGAAAATATGCTGTTTACACAGACTTTTTACAATACTTTGATCTGGCTACACATTCTGGTTTTCTTCTAAGAAATATAATAAAATCAGTTGATCTGTTCTCAGCACTGAATAAGATAGTTTGGTAGTTTTCCACTTAGAGAGAAAAACTGAAATTTAAGACTCTGAACATTGTGTGACATTACTGATAGACTTTAAAGTATATACCTGTCAGCAAGTGTGACATGCATAATTTGTTCATGAAAGGGGAAAACACCAGATGTATTTTAATCAAATAACAGTCAGGAACATTTATTCTTGAAATGTTTTGTAAACTAGCAGTGAAGCAAAAGAACTTCTGTTCTTATGAAATCTTGTTTGGACTTTATATTTATTTGTTTGCTTGTGTTCCAGAAAAAAAAAAAAAAGAGAGAGAGAGAGAGAGAGAGTAAATTTTTCAACCAACCTAATTTCCCACTAGGGAAGTCAATAAAGCTAAAGTTAATATTACAGATAGCTAGAGGAAAGACAAAGCCATATGTATAGATAAAACACAGCTCATAGATAAAACAAATGAAAATAATCAAGGTTGTGGTAAAAGATTATGTGACTTATTAGATTTTTAAACCTCCTTATCTAAGCCTTTTCATTTGTTTGCAGAGTTCTCTATCTTTTCTGGTTTTCTTCCTGGATTTTTCCCCTTGGCTGCACTCTTTTTTAAGTCCCTTTAAATCCAACTTAAAACAAATACAAAAAACCATGTAAGACTGAAGCAAGTTCAGGGTAGTTTGAGGTTGGAAATAACTCATTCCTGGTTTATGTTCTCTGTTGTATTTACCATTAGTTACTCGAAATGAGCAATGTATTTTTTTTTTATTTTTCCAGCACCATAACTTCTTAAAGCTTTTTTATAATTATATTTCTCAGAGTGCAAAAGGATTCATTCATTAGATTTGATCTGACTCCCTACATTTAAATAGCATGAACATATTTTGATCCATTGCTCTTTTTAGGAAGAAAATAAAAATTGGCTATTTCATTCTAATATCTAACAAAAGCTATTTAGAACTAAATGCATACATATGCAGGATTCTTCTTTTTGTAGTATGTTACTGTTCGATGTTGCATGTGAATATATGGTATAGATCAGTATAGAACTCACCTTAAAAACCTAGCCTCTCTTTATGTACATTTTCTTGTCGTAGTTTACAGCATAAGATTCTTCATGGAAGTTGAAGTAGAATAGATGCCTCACAAATGAAATGATTATTCAGCCAGATAAAAATGCAGTGGATACAATAAAACACAATTTAAAATAGTTTTATAAAACTGAAAAATGAATCAGTTTTTATTACATAAGTCAGGGGAGGGAGGTGGGTAGGGTGGAATTTGTGGCTGAAATACATTTAATTAAAGAAACAAACAGAGAAGTTAAAATAGCAAACCGAGGTCATATGCTTGCATTTTATAAAGGTACTACACTAAAAATTTTCTTACAACTATTCAGTCATTTGTCAATCATTTGGAAATTGTTATCTGCACAGGTTCACAGTTATTACGATACTGTGTTTCTTGCTCAGTTTAGAAAAGCTGGAATCCAACACACTCATGAAACTCAAAGGTGGACTAGAAATACTGCTGCTTTTCAAGAGAACAGTGCTCTTTGATACTAAGTGGTACTATTCTTTTTCAGAGAAGAATAGTCATGCACATGAAGTCAGTTTGGATCTGTGAGCCATTGGTTACCAAACCCTTTAGAGAAATACCGTTGATTTCTGAGTATTTAACCATGTGTCAGTATCTTCTGTTATGCTGACCTAACTTTTTGACATTGAAAAATTAGTCTTTAGTACCACACATATCTTTTAGCCTTCAAAATTATTCCTATCATTTTGTAAGTCTGAAATGTGTGAACCTGAGAGATGTGTTTGCATAGGATGATACATTTAGACAAATGGGTTTACAGTCATCTCAATAACATATTATTAATATAATATATCATCTACATACATCTCAATAAGAGATGAATTTCTTAGCTGCACTTGCACAGTTTTGAAAGTTATTTAGAAAAGTTTTCATAAAAGTCAAGCTGTGCAACCTTTCTTATTAAGAACCTTGTAACAGATCCTTGTTCAACTAGGAAAGATTCATTCACTTTGATTTAGATTTGAGTGCCAAATAAGAAATAGAATGGTCAGCAAAAATATATAGTGTCCATGAGAAACTTGAAATAAAACCTTCCATTTCATAGTCAGACTGTGAGTGCAGTGAAAACTTAGGCAAAGAAGAAATATTATTACAATTTTATCAAAAATATTTAAAGGATCTGAGATGGTTTGGTATATTCATGTAGGCTATTAAGTCTACATCAGAAGACTTATCACGCTACTACTTATCAAGCTACTACTTAGCCTTTTGTTCACATCATTTAAATCCTAAAACTAGACATGAATTTTCCTAGACTAAAACCAAATCAAACCAAACCAAACCAAAACACATCAATGTAAACAGAGAGTGAAGCTGTCTACTAACTACTAAACAACTGAACGGTTGCTTAGTTTATGAAGGAAATGATCCAGCAGGATGAAGAGAGGAGGGCACAGAAAAAAATTGAACTAAAAAATTGCACTCAAAAAATTTGTTTTAAAAAATAATTTAGAATTCAAGAGTATTTATTGGCATGTTCAGGTAAAAGCTTTTAGGAAACTCTTACATAATATGATCTGTGCAACTTAGTGACAAAACTCGCCAATGTGAAAATAGAAAAGTCAGAAAAGTATTAGTAAGTATGTAAAACATTGAACTTGGTAACTAAGGAGATTTTTAAAAATAACTCCTTTGATATTGTCAATCCAAAATTTATTTCTTTATAATTTTCATTGGAAATTTCATAAGAGATAGGAAGGGGCTATCCTCTGATGACCATGCAATACCTTGATTTTTTTTTTTTCTTGAGAGTAGAAAAAGAAAAAAACAACAGTAACAACGCTGTCTGCTGCTCTGGCCCTGAAATTTGGTTTCCAAATATTATTACCTATAGCACAATCAGTTTTATCTCTATTGTGATATATATATTGGTGTTTCAAATTGTTCCACATTCAAAACCTATTAGTCGTATCTCACAAAAAATTCTCTGGATCAAATTCAAATGGAAACTAGAAAAAAATAATATTCTTTGCCTGCACAGAAAGTTTCTCACTGTCCAAAGATCAAAATGGAAGAGGAGATTGTCTGATCAGAATATATAATTTGTTACAGAAATCCTGTTGAAACTTTTGATTTCTTACATGATACAGGAGCTAAACAGCCCAATTCTCTCTCTGTTACCCATGAAAAAAGGTCAATATGTTTGTATTACACACCTTTTCCTCCTTTGCTGTTTCTTTCTTCATTTTTCTTTTCTTTATTTCAGGAGACACAAGAAGCTAACATTCAAGTACTCATATATCAAACTGATGCTGCAATTTCTGCAGCATGTTTGCACAGCACTTATGATCTTTTCAGAGTTTAATCCAAAGTGTTACATTTTCAGGGAAGGGTGCTTTGAACCATGAAAGAAAGGTCTAGATACTTGGAATGTCCAGGTGATTTGATTGCCTTCTTGAAATGGAGAGTCTACACCAGGAGAGAAGTAAATGTGATCTGCAGCCACTCTCTGAAAAAAGAAGAGCACATTTTTGACTTCAACAAGTTTAACCAGCTAGAAATTACTTGAGTGTACTGTGATTTTCTCCACTGGAAAAGATCAGCATAGCCATCACATTGCTATAAATGATAACCTTTCTGGTGATTTCAGGGTATTTGATAGAACTGATACAATCTCACTGAAATAACATAAACGAATCTGTGTGTTTGTTGGTGTAGTTTTTTTTCAAAGATCTGTTATTATCTCTGTAATTTGGCACCTGCTATAAGTAGATACTAATGCACAGTAACTATAAAATTTAGGGTCACAGCAGTGTTATGACAAAAAAAAAACAAACCCCAAAAAGCCCCCCAAAACAAAACAAAAAACTCAACAACCCCCCCCCCCCACACACACACACACAAGAAAAAAACCAACCAAAACCAAAAAAACCACCATAGTTAAATCCCAACTAGATCAAATAATGTAATTTTAAAAAAATCAAACTTAAAAAAAAGTAAGCCCCAAAGCGGCAACAAGACAAGTTCTCACCAAAATGAGATAATTTCTGTGGGAGGAAAAAAAAAGGTTACAGTGAGAGAGGATGTATTAAAAAAACCCCAGACCAACAATTCTTATTGGCTTTGAATTCAGTTCCTTTGTCCTTTTGAAATTCCCAGCCATAATAAATGAATAGCACATGGTCCTTTTGAAATCCAGACTATCCAGACATTTCTAGTGCAGTGACATTACATTTTTGTGAAGGATACTCATGAGAATGGCTGAACCTCTGCTGAAATACTTCCATTGTGTTATCTGCATTCATTTATGCTCTTGTGAACTATCTGAAATCTGTTTTACAGATATAGAATATATCTTTAAAGAGTGTTTACAGAGACCAGAGATAAAAACCCCTGAAAATCTCAATGCCATTCTGTGTTTAAATAGAATGTTTAATAGAAACCCAGTTATTCAAAGTTATTTATCACATTATTGGTAAATATTGTTGTTGTTCTCAGCTTATATAGAAAAAATTATTGAAAAAAGGACAATAAAAAGCATACATTTATTTTGTCGAAAAAATATCCTAAAAATACGACAATTCAAAAATCAGGCCTTTGCTAGATAGTTTCCTTTTTATACATCTGGTCTTTGAAGTTATAGAAACATTAGATTAAATAAAAATCAATATAGATTAAATAAATCCCATATTTATGTAGAATATTTAAAAAAGAAAAATGCATATTATTGTACTTCAACTTTCTCCTTGATGTATAGATGGAGTTTTTAATGTATAGAAGTATCTACATTTTAATGATGGAGTCGTTATCTGAGTTACTTCACCTATGTAATTCCACTAGTGGCAACCCTTTCCAAAATAATGTTGAGAAAAGACAAATATCTGATGAATAAGTGCACAAGCAAGCAACAGCATTCTCCATTTCAGAAGTGTAGCTGATGAACCCAACAAACTAAAAATGTTAAAAATAAGCCAGGCAAAGCAGCTTTCATTTGTCATGCATGAAATAATGTCTCAATTAGTTTAGTGTGAATTTTTGTTTGCCAGTTGTACAAAACTGTATGTGCTTCCAGAGAACATTTGTTTTCCTACTGAAGAGCCTTACTTCCTAAATTGTAGACTCCAGAATCAGTGTTTTGGAAATTGTTAGATGGAGCAGAGACAGCAAATTCATCAAAACTAAAGTGTTTGTAGGAGATAGTTCAGTTTTGACAAAGTTGTGACAGAAAGGAGGCAGGTTTCCAACAGTAATCCACAATGCTAGCTCACCCAACTGCCTTTTATGAAGGCTGTTGGTGGACTTCCAGGCTACCAGCTCTTCAGTATCCACATGGCATACTGTTGAGCTGTGAGTCCTGGCTGCCAGGTTCCTCGGTCGAGCCAATGCTTCAAGGCTCTTGGCTTCCTCTCATCTTGCCTGGTGGAGAGTAGAGAACCTCCCTAAATCTTGCATTTCGAACTCCATGTATCCATCTGCTCAGCAGACAAAGCTATGATGGGCTATGATCTGGGTCACCCTTTCCAGGTGTATACTCAGATACTTTATAACTTCCAGGATCCTTAGCACCCCTGCCAGAGAGGTTTTCTGTATTGGATTTGCATGGCCAGGTTTTGATAGGGGTGTTACAGGGGTGGCTTCTGTGAGGAATTGCTAGAAGCTCCCTACATATTAAGCAGAGCCAATCCCTGGTATCTCCAAAATGGACATGCCTCTGGTTAGGCCTGGGTCAATTAGAAACAGTGGTAAAGCCTCAGTGACAACATATTTAAGAAGGAAAAAAAATTTATTATGCAGATGTAATTGTGGCCAGAGAAGAGTGGAGTGAGAATGTGTGAGAGGAAAATGTCTGCAGAAACCAAGGAGGGGGAAGATCTGAGATTGCTCTCACACTGTGGTGAGGCAGCTGTGCCCTGCAGCCCATGGGGATCTACAGAGATACAGAGACCCCCCTGCAGCCCCTGGAGCAGACTCGCGCTACTGTAGGTGGATGCTCAAAAGAGAGCTGTGAAGCCATGGGAAACTCATGTTGGGTCAAGGGCCATGGGAAACTCATTGGCTCTGCAGACCTGTAGAGAGAGGAGCCCATTCTGGAGAAGGTGGATGTTTTAGACATCACAAAACACCAAAGACATAGAACTGCTTACTGTTCCACCTCAACAGCTCAGTACCCCCAGAAATATCTTTCTTGATGTGTTCCATTGTCTGAAAATAAATTGACACAACTCTAAGTGGCATTGAAATATCAAAATTTTATTTAAGATTTTAAATAAACCAGCTTCTCTAATCAACAATATATTCTTGCTCTGTAAATTTGTTTTGCAGTACCAGTCTTTGCCTTAATGATAAAAGACAAAGAAAACAAAAAAGAAATCAACTTGTGTCCTGTAGCTTCATTTGAATCTTGACTTTTCTTTTTTTTAAACTTAAATTAATGCTCCCATGCTTTTCTGTCTTCAGAGGAGTATCAATTAGGTGATGATAACACAAAAGCTCCTCTAACTCAAGTTTGTTTAATGGCATTTTTCAATTACGGAACCTACACTCTGTGAAAGCTATGTCTGTCTGTTAAAGTAAAAAAAAAGAAAAAAAATAATTTGTCCCTCAAAGCTATAAAACATAAGAAGAAGAAGAAAAAAAGCTGTTCTGATAATTTCCAAATGAATGACTGGAAAAAAAGGAAAAGTCAAAGAACAGGATGGTTTTTTCAAGTTATGTATGTATGCAATTTTTTTCATCTTGTACCTCATTCTACCACAATATCATCTAGTTTCTCAGAATACTTCCAATCTGCTTTCATTCATGTTCTTCAGCCCACCATACTTTTAAGAAAAATCTTTATTAGGACCTTCTAGTAATCCTTTTTCCTATTTGACTCCTTTACTTCCTTTTACAATGTGATCTCAAATTAGGAATGACAATGGAATCCAAAATATACCTTTTTAAAATAATATATTGATCCCGCAGATTCAGATCTGTTAGAAAGCTTTCTCTTATTTTCTTTTCTTGATTTTGCATGACTTTTTTTTTTTCTATATATATTTTTTTTTTTACTTTTTGAAGATATTACAGTTTGAGGAATGCCTTCTAGTTGGATTACCAGTATTTATGTAACACTAATGCATTAAATATACCTAGTTTTCCTGAATAAAAGTGTTAAAACAGAAAACTGAGCGACAATAAAATCCAGCTGGTTTTGCTTATTTTGTATGGTAGTAGCACCATTTTCAAAACAATGAACAGACCTCTTGCCTGGACTACCACTAAGGCTGCTGCCTTCTCTGAGAATTAGAGCTCCTGTTCTCATTGACTTTCTTCCACTTTAGCTGTTTCCACTTCTCACTTCTATCTATGGTTAAAAAATGCTTTGATCTGAGGAATTTTCAGAGAAGTGTTAACTTCTGTACAGTAAGAAAGAACATTGTGAGGGAGAGAGATCTTTGACTGCTCTGTCTCCCACTTAAAACCAAGGGATGCCAAATCTATGGTCAGCTTTAAACCCCTATTTATTTGAACCAGAACATTATCAAATCTTAAGGATCCACAATGATTAATATTATGGAGTTAATTGACTCACTGTATTACCTGACTTAATTAACTAATTTTTGGGCCTTGCATTGTCTTTTCTTGCTCTTTTGAGCAAGTTAGGCCATGATAATGAAAAAATGAAATGGCTTATTAGGAAAAGCAATGCTTTTACATTTGTCTCATGTAAAGTACAGAATTCTTTTACTTCTGCCCCTCTTGTAATGACTCGGAAAAAAGTAATAGCATTGGGACTGTGTTCTTTCATTTCTACTCTGGGTATGATGAGAGGTGAACTGAATTGTACAAAACTATTGCAAAAATATGGGTACCATAGCTGTTAGCTTATTTTTATCTCCAGCTATGAAAGAACCATGCTGGAGAAATGAAAGGATTTGGAAGAAAAAACAAATTAGAAGATACAAAAAATTCATTTCAGGTTATTTCTCTGCAGCAAAAAACAAAACAGTCACAGCTTGTTTGAAAGGAGAGGTAGACTCAGCTAAGCCATGGAAAATAGGAAAGACCATAAACCCCTTCCAGGCCAGAGGGCTCACTTGCTGAGTCTTGCATTTGGGGAAATTTCAACTGATGTCACTTATCAACATTTAGGGAAATAGGAATTTCAAGAGGCTTATCAAGGATTTCTGCCTTTCAGGGTAAAGAGAATAAATTCTGAATAAATCACATGACATAACTTCTACTATACTAATTAGGTAATTGAAAATTTTTATTCAACATTCATTATTATTCTATTCTCATACATCAAGAACAATTATTTAGCACCTCTAATTGTGCTTCTTAGTTTAAATCTTTGCTAAATCAAAAGCCAGATTTCTTTTAAAAAATTCATTTTAATGATTATGCAATTAAACATCTGGAAAATTGTGAGTAACAAGACTTGTTTTAAATCACCTTAATATTATTCTTTTTCTTAGTAAGCAAAGATGTAATAAGAAAGAAAGAGAGTAATAAGAGAGCAAGAAAGAAAATTTCACAAGTATTATTTGAATCACAACCAATTTTAAATTTAAAAGTTAGGAAGTAATGTATGAGCATTCTTTGCTGCATGGCTTCTTCAAAACAAAAGGCTAACAAAATTTTTTTAGTTGCTTACTTTAACACACATATGCAATAGCTTAGGTCTTTCTGTTGCCTTTTGGCTTGAGATGTCTTCTGAGTCTTCATACCCTGGCTAAAACATGTAAAATTTGTCAACTGGACTTTTCAGAGCTGAAATTAAAATGTGTTGCCTTAGCTTTTAGAAACCATGTGAACAAATAACCCTTGTGAGAATGTTCAAACTTAAAAACATTAACCCTTTAAGACAATATTACTCAGAATGGTTGATTGATATCAGTGTAATCCATTAATGGCTATTTTTTGTGCCTAACATTAATAAATTAATGTTTTTCTTGTGTGATTAATCCAATCTATTTTTGCTATTTACTTTATAATAATATTAATTTGTTATTCTTATCCATCTCCATTTACCATCTCTATCTTCATTCAAAAGGAACCATAGATGACAAGCTAAGCTCTAGAAGTCAGCTGTTTTACATCAGATAATTTTCAGCCTCAAACTTTGTTTTTTTCTAGTTTCTAACAGGAGTGCATATTTTTTTATGTGAACAGCTTAAAAAAACATTATTCCACTTCTTTTCTACAACCCTCCTATACTCACAATTTGTCATCATATATAATCTGTTTTACTCCTGCTAAGGTTTCAGTTGCAGCATCTAATCTCCTAGAATCCAAAGCACACTCTTCTTAGCTCAAAATTATCATTGTTTAGTCTTGACCTTTTCACAGCACTCACATCCCAGGTACTCATAGCCTGTATATTCCATACATTTTCTTCTGTCTTTGTGTTTAGACTGTTTCAGGATACCATGTGAAAGGGCAGAGAGGAAAAGAGAGAGTAAAGTTTTTCCATACTTTTATTTATTTATGTATTCATCAATCATAAATCTCCCAAAGTTACCTTTAGGTAATTTAACACCTTCTGTGAGATAAAACCATTATATTTCCTTTTTAATTTCATACTGAACATCATATAAATCTCACTCTGAATATCGACATATCTTATGTGCAATATGAGTCATTTTTCTTTGTGACAAAGCTGGTGGCTGCCTCTTCAGAGACTAGAAAATGAAACTTAGTTATCATAGTGTCTGTGCTGCCTTCATGACGCTGACTCATCAGCTGGCATTATCCAGCAGTGAGTGCTGTGGGAGTTAAAATATAAATGGGGAATAAAATAATGGCAGAAACCAGAAAGAATGCAAATTGAAGATTATATTTCACGGGAAGAAATTTCACAGGACAGTAAATGGCTCTATGCCCTAAATCTGTAATAACTTTAAAGCTATATACTGTGTTGAATCTGTACCTCTCACATCTTGCATTAGGACTGAACTTTGAGATATTGAAGACTTGAAATTTGCCTTTTTAAAAAGTAAACATACTTCCTTAAATTGTAATTATATTATCAAAGCTCACAAAGGGCTGAGTTAGCTGAATCCTTCTGGAATGCAGGGACTTGTATATTTTTTGATCCCTGAGTATAATTCCTGAATAGTCAGTAAGAGTTTATAATTCTCTTCTTGCTTTAAGACTAGAAAATACCCAGGAAATAAGATCTCTGTCACTGCCTTGATAAAGTCATAAAATGGTGAACAAATAAAACCACGTCACTGATAATCACCCTTAAAAGAAAAAAACCCCTCCAAAACAAACAAGCAAACAAAACAAACAAAAATAAAAATCAAAAATAAACAATCCAAACAACAACAAAACATAGTGAAATAGGGGTTATACAAAGAAGGAAAGAGATATACAATGTGAAATACTTTGGCTCCTCTAAGAAGTCATGTGTAAAAGGAAAGAGAAGGAAGATAAAAATAGTGTAAAATAGTTATGGAAAACTGCAAAATAATCACAACAGGCTGCATTGACAATGCCTTGCAATGTTTTCACTATGATATTGTATCAATACAAGAGTACATAAGGTCATGTCAGGATGACATATGGCAAATATGCTGTAATTCTGTGTGACTATTAATTGATTTAATCATCTCTTCACTTCTTCACTGTTGTATACCACTCAATAAAGCATTCAAAGCAATTAATGTCTTCTAATATCCTTTAAAATTTTACATTCTGTGTGCTCAATTATTTTTCAGACCACTCTTTGCAGAACTAGTTCTGGAATAAATTGGCTTGATGCTTTGAAAAAAAAAAATGCAGTTCATTTCTTGTTTTATAAAGCCATGAACACATGAATAATTAGGCAAGAATTGGCAGAGTAGGGAAAAGTGCTTGAATGGAGTTTTATTTTTTTTTATCTCAAGGGGCAGCTCTAGGTTAATTAGAGACATTCATTAGCAAAAAAATAGAACTAATGGCATTAAGCATAGAAAATTCTTTAAAAATCTTTTATACTTGTTTTAATCTTAATTCATGGCCCTAAGAGAAAAATAAGTATTCTTATGAAGCCCACAAAACAAAGCTCTCATGATCAAACTTATCTATGAGAATTATTTGTATCCCATGAGCATTTAGATATCAAGAAGCATTTCATTTATTTCAACAAAATAAAATGATATGGGTCTAAGTAGGGACAGATAATGGAGCCATATGCTCAACAAAGTAAGAATAACTCAGGCAGAGTATTTCCTGCCAATGACTTATCCATTCTCTCATTTGCAAAGATCTTGGTGGGAAACAGAAGCTGAGTAACATCCAAACTAGCAGATGTCTCTCAAGAAGTGGCCTTTTCTATACTTAGCAGATCTACAGTTCAGAGCACAGTAATCCCTCTGCATCACAGACAAATGTGGCACCTAATCCCCTTTCTTTGCATGGATATAACAAATGGCACAAACAGTAAATATTCTTTTGTCACTAATCAATAATCCTCTCCAAAATTACATATCATTACCATTCCAGCTTCAGAATGAGAGGAAGATTTAGCATTTCCTTATCGGCAAATTACCTGCTTAAATGAGTTCTTTGCTTACATTTTCCCTTCCTAGCAGAAGATGTAACTTAGTCATTGTTGCCATAAAATAGGTCTTGCTAATGCAAATGATATCAAGACCAAGTTTTCTATTTTTACAACAGCAGAGATTTTTAAGTTGATACTTAGGCTTCTGAAAAAAATCCCAAATTTCAAAACTATTAAGAAGCAAAATTAAAGTCATTATTCAAGAAGTTATTAAATAGTATGGACAATATGGCTCAGATAACAGTTCTACATTTAAGTGATACTAAAAAGTCATTCTTAGAGATATTTACAACAGTAAGGTTGATAATTTTTGTTGTAATAGAAAAATAGGTTTCTTGCCTTAGAAAATAATTTGGTTTCTAATGACCAGATGTATTCCAGAAGGAGATACAGTGTAAGCATCAAGGCAGTTTAAGGGTGTATGTGTGTGTGTATATATATATACATATATATATATATATATAAACAAACCATCTTCCTTAGAGTTAGACAATATGATAAAAGGCTGGAATAATGGTTTTTACATATGGAGAGAATAAAAGAAGAGAGAAATTAAGTTTTGGGGAACTCTTCACATATGTTCCATCACAGAGATTTGATATTTATTGTGTTTTTATAATCATTAAAAATGACAGATTCTAATAAAAACAACTTTATAGTAGAAAATCCTTAGCAGGAAAAACTAAAATGCAACTTACAATGAAAAATACAGTCAGCTATGCTTATCCTTCACTCTTCGTTCCTAAATCCTTTCAACAGTAATGAAAATGTCACACACAAATAACTGAGAGAATTTAAATCTTATAATTTGTTAATGACTTTTTTTATGGGCCTCAATATTTCTGTAAATTTTATTTGGAATGTATAATTATAAAAGCAATTTTCTCTTCTGTAGTAAATACTCCAGTGAAGCAATACTCTTACATTATGTTGCATTATTTTTAGAATAAAAATGCAGCAAATCCAGGGTTGTAATCTGCCAAAGTTTGACTTAAATATGAAGAAAACTGCCATGATATATTTAATTAATTAACTTGCTGTGGATGTTTTATTTTCCCTTTTATGGTCCCCCTTATTTTAATTATCTTAGAAACAGGATTTTCTTCAGTTTATATACCAAAATCTGAGGCAAATCATTATCAAATTTCCTTTACACTGATTCTGAATTCATTCAACTATGATACGTGCTTGTGTACTTTTCAAAATAATCCATATTTTATGACACAGCACGAGGACTTCGTTGCACATGGTAAATTATAGCAATAGGAGCTCCTGTTAGACAGAAACTGTATTTTGAATACAGAAATAGAAAATCTGTAAATTGCCTTGTCAAGACTCATAAATCATCTGTTATCCAAAGCATGTAACTAACGTGCACTGTTGTCCCTTTGTGCTTTGAAACACACTTTGTATTTCCTGAAAAAATTGAAAAAAGAATTAGACATAGCATCCATTTACCATCACTCCATGGTGTCACTGTCACTCCATGGAGTTGTTATAGATCAGCAGACCTTGAGGATTTAGCTTATCAGTGGAAAATATTCAATTGAAAAGAAACATTTGGAACATCTGGATTACAAGTAATGTAATCCAAGGAAATTTTAAATCTCATTTTGTACTTGAGAGTTGAAAGCTTGAAGCATTTAGTTTTTTTTGGTTTTTTTTTTTCCTGGTTTTTAATTATTTCTTAATTACTATTGAACATATCTTTGCTCCTGTACTCTCTCTGTAATGGAAAAACAACAAAAGGAAAAAACAAACAAACAAAAAAAACCACCTCTGAAGAATTTTTAATTTTAGCCCTTATTTAGACAGGAAGTACATTTAAAGCATCTGTAATTTTCTCTAAGATATGAGTTTCCTATATTTTAGTGAGAGCCAATTAAGATATAAATACTGCCATATATTCATTTGCAAGTGATGATTATTACTTTTCAGAGAAGTAGAGGATAATGTGAGAGGACATAATGTTATTGGTGATTCTAATTTTTAAGTTCTTTGGCTTAAAACACATTAAGATGAATATGTTTATCAAAATAGGAGCAAATAGTTGTTAATAATGTTGATAATATACTAATAAATTTTCTTCCATTATACTTGCTTGTTGTCACTGGAGATATTTTAAGTCACATTATTGTCAGTACTTATTTTAGCATAATAAGAATATAAAAGAATACTTGCAATCTGCAATGGGGTGATTTACCTTTCTAGGCCATGCTTTATGTTAGGTACAAATCTGTAGACATTTATGGCATCAGACTTCTTTTTTCTTGAAAATCTCTCTTAGAAACTTATATTCGTATTTGCTGCAAATAACACTGTCAAAGGAGTCCCTCATTTATTGATATCTGCACAGACATTTCTCTTGGCACAAACATATGATGAGGCAGCATCTGTTTTTCAAAATAAGACCTTACCATTTGATTTTATTTATCCTAATAGGAGCTTTAGGAAGGAAGGGAATTAAAATATTGAATGACTATGGTATGAAAAAAAAAGATGTATAAGTTCTCTCTTTTATGCTGTATTCTATTGTGCAACTTATTCAATCATGCAAGTTCTATCATGCAAGTTGTGCGCAGAGAATTGCATGCACTTTTTTATTGTAAATATAGGGCAATTATTATTTCTTACTCTTGAAATCTGGAGTTTATTGCAACATGACAATAAGATGACAGTGAAATAAATCTGATATTGTTTTTGCTGCTATGCCTAAAAACAGTGGTCATGAACAAGGATATATCAACAGACTGAATCTGTTGAATGTTGAATTAATATTGTCTAGGTTCAGGTGCTCAAATGAAGCTAGAGTAGTGCAGTATTGATATTTAAGAGTCTACATAACAGAAAGCAATGGACAATCTCTGTAACTCCATGCATCTAAGACCTATTTGAATTATGAGATCCACCTGAATAGTCTATATAGAACTCTATGAACTATGTATATACGCATTTACAGCACTATTGATCTTATGCTCAAGCATCAATAGGCTATGAATTTCCCACTTTACATAAGGCTCGTGCCCACGAGAAAAATTCACTTGAACATTTGGCTGGGTTGATGCAACCTTCCCTGTAGAGAGTTTTATTCGCATTTTATTAAATTTATTGACATTGGAAATTATTTTTCTTAATCAAAATCAATATTAGGAATTCTTTAGCAAAATGAACAGTTGTTATGCCTATGGTGTTTCAATGAATAAAATTTTGAAGTACAGAAGAGATCAATTTTTTTTTTTTTTTTTTACATAAGTATGGAGTGTAAATTTAGAGATTCAGAAAATATGGCACAAAAAGCCAAGTGCTTCTAAATTGGGTTGGGATGGCCAGATTTTGGTGGTGTGGAGGCTAACAATTGTGGCTCCTGTGAGAAGCTGCCAGAAGCTTCCCCCATATCTGACATAGTCACTGCCAGACAGCTCCAAGACAGACCTGCCTCTGGCCAAGGTCAAGCCCATCGTTGATGGTGGCAGCACCTCTGGGACAACACATTGGATAAGAGGAAAAAGAAACCCAGTGGAAGTGAAAAAATGACTTCAGCAAGAGAAAAGAGGAGTGTGCACATAGGAATGAGAGAGAAACAGTTCTGCAGCCTGCAGGTAGATGGTAAGGCAGATGTGCCCCTGGAGCCCATGGAGAAGAGATTCCCCTGACAGCATGTGGAGAACTCCATGCCAGAATAAATAGATGCCCAAAGGACCCAGAGGGAATCCCACGTTGGAGCAGGGCCAAGGCAGCACCTCTGGGCCCAAGGAGAGAGGACCTCATGCTGGAGCGGGTTTGAGAGCACGACTTGTGACCCTGTGGAGGATCCACACTGGAGCAGTACCTAAAGAACAGTCATCCATGGGAAGAATTCACACAGGAGAAGTTCACTGAGATCCATCCCCTGTAGAAGGGACACCACATGGCAGCAGGGGGAGAGTTTGAGGAGTTATATATCTAAGAAGGAATGAACCAAAGAGAACATGTGATTAACTGACCTTAGACAATATTTCCCATCTTCTCCTGCCACTGAGGGGAAGTGATACAGAATACAAGAGTGAAGCTCAGCCTGGGAAGACGGGAGAAGTGGAGTGAAGGTGTTTTACTTTTCATTACCCTGATTTGATTTGCAATACATTAAACTAATTTTTCCAAGCTGGGTCCATTTTTTCCCCATGTTGGTAATGAGCGAGTTATCCTGGTGTAACCTTTCTCTTCCACTTTCACAGACCCTGGTGTCAACCTGCAGGCCTTTTATTTTATTTTATTTTCTCTCCCCTGTACAGCTGATAAAGAGCACCTTTGGTGGGTGCCTGACCTTCAGGAAGAGCCAAGCAAGTTTCTCTGCACAAATCTGTGGATTTGGTTTTTAACTCAGAACACTTGGTTAAAAATATATATATATAATTGTAAATTTCCCCTATAATGAAAAGTGCATAGGTGGTAAAAGATTACTGGGGGGAAAATAATTAGTGTTTATAAAGCACAGATAAACCAAAGCAACCAAGCCAGTGTTACTTCACCACTGTTCCTTATCCAGTTCTCTTTTCTATTTCTGTTTAAGATTTCAGTTTTTTAATCTTCATTAATCTTTTTCACAGCTTTTATATTAAAAGAGGGAAGGATTGACCTATTCCTGAAACCTCCAAATTATTTAATGCATTATTTCATTGCAAAGAAAAACAGAATTTCTGATATTTCCTCTAAGTATTAGTACATATTGTGTTCTGGGATATTTGCCCTTCCATGTTCATAAGGCTATATTCAGCCTTGAAATGATGAATAGAATACTTGCTTTCATTTTAGTTTCTCATTTTATTGAATTAATTAAAAGGATTTTTAAAAAATTAATAAAAATAAATTCTTTAATGGCAAGTCCTTTCTGTAGAGAGTTGCAAAGATGCATCTACATCAGATGAAAGACTCTTTCTCCTATCTATTCAAGAAAAGGGACTTTTTTGAAATAAGGTCGAACTTCTGCACAATGACTTAATTTAAAAATTCCTAGCATTTTCTGGCTTTATTATTCTTCAATTATTTTTTGATGTTCATTGACTCTGCTTATCTAGAGATGTTTTTAATTCCCGAAGCCTCATTTTATCCTTTAGCTTCTTAATGGATTTTGGATAAGCTCTTATGCTTTTCCACTTAAAATTTTCTGTGATTATGAAAAACTTCACCTGTTTATGTTACATTCTGTCTCGGAGCAGACTTTCACAAGAGATTGGAAAATTGATCCACTGACATTCACACATTTTCCCTCTAATTTTCTACTGATAAAGGTGTTAGTAAATTATTGTTCTGCACACATGCTTGTCTGAAAGATTTGTTTATTCTTCTGAGTTGGTTCAATTAAGGTATTAAGTCAAGCAGTGAATGTAGAACAAGAATTTAAGTCTTTTTTTTTCTGTAAGGACAACTAGTTACTCCTTGTATGAATAATCACCAGCATACTTTTTCTTTTCAGCCTGAGTATTTTCTAAGTCTGAAGTCAATGCAGTAAAATTGCTCATGCTGAGATAGGACTGTTGTTTCTGTGCTACCATCTCTACTTAGCAGGAGAAGAAAGCCACACTTGGCAATGTTTTGAAGATTTGATATCACATGTAGGATTTAAAAGCTTTTTTATGCAGAACAACAGGTATATTTTCTAATGAATAGTTCATATATATGCGTGTCTGGAGGGGGTGGGTGGGGTTTTTGTTTTATTTGTTTGATTAACTTATTTCCTTTGGCTAGGAACTAATAAAGTCTCACAGTGGTTGGCATCAGTTGTATCCTTACAGGTCAATATATTTTATAAATGTGGTAGGACGCTTAAATATTTAAAATCAAGAGTTTTGGAGACTGTATAATTAAGAAAATGCCAACTAAATATGACCAGAATTTTTTAGACCACAAAGCATTTAAATGTGATGAAGTGGTATTTAACAGCTCTTTTTTCTCATTATTATGTTTGGGGGAATTTTTATTTTTTCTCTGAGTCATATTTTCCCACGAAAAAGGTTCTCTTTTTTATAGTCTTAAAGAATTTCCTTTTGAATGTGAAGATTTTGAATCAATACAGTACCTTATCTTCTGTATTCCCACACCCTGTGGAAATCCAATATGAAATTCATTAGACCATTTCTGGTCCTCTGACAACATTCTTACCTTTTTTAATTCCTGTATAAGTGGTGCTCATTGCAAAGGACACAATTTATCTACTTGTCTGGGCTGCCCAGAGAGGTGGTGAATGCCCATTCCTGAAACAGTCAAGGTCAGGTTGCATTGGGCCTCAGAAAATTTGTCTGGTTGAAGATGTTGCTGTTCATTCTGGGGAGAAGTGGAGAGGGGGTGGG